>VRLP01003965.1:0-55572 GCA_009660295.1 Lophius piscatorius | reverse complement strand
TTTCTAACACATTTAATAGGTGACTAGGGACATTAGTTATCGCATAAAGAATAAAGCTCCAAGTATAATGTGGTATGCAGCCATGCTCAACTTGATAAGGTAAATGAAGCGATCCCTGATGCAAGGAAATAATTCAAAACATAAATAAAAAATCACATATAATATAATTAACTTGTCTCAAATTTTCTACATTTGATGGTCTGGATTTTTTTGGTCATGTTTTTATATAGTTATTATTTTGTTTTTTATTGATGTTTTTATCTGCTTTTACCTTGTAGCACTTTGAGATTTTATCCAAATGTAAAATGCGTTATAAATTAAATGTATTATTATTCTTATTTATTAACTGGAGGTAATTCAAACAAATCGATGTGAAATCAATAATAAACAAATTTCAAACATTCAAAAAGTTTCAGGGGGTAGAAATTGACAGGTAACTTATTTTCTTATCTAACTCACCCTGTAAACCCAAAGACAAAGGATGTCCATTTCATAATTCTAAATAACATTTACCAAACCAATAAGCTGCTAATACTAACATTTAATGTTGAACAACATAGCTGCTTGTTTTGCGATGTTGAGATCGAAACAACCGATCATGTTATCCACTGTATGTACATTAAAACTTTCAGGCAATATTTTCAAGACCAGTTATCAACCAAAATCCTACTACCAGCTCCACTCACAGTGTCATCCACATGGAGAACAGTGGCACTGACTTAATTTTTATTAACCTTGCACTCACAGTAAACTATTGTATCCATAAATGCAAATGGAGGGGCACTAAAAATGTGTTTTGTGATTTTTTTTATTTCATGATCAGTCATTTCTGGGCCTTAAAACGTATGAAAGGGGAACCATAAAAAGTGTCAACTCAGAGTTTATGAACATATCCGACCTCTAAACGTGCACAGATCTGTGCTGTCATTGTTATGCTTGTCCTTTTTTAATGCCTTACTTATTTATTATGTATATATTCGTTTTGATTTCGGTTTAGCCTTTGTTGTGTTATATTCCATAACATGATATGCTTTGAATGTTAACAGTTTAATTTCGCAAGAATCGTCATGCCTTCGTGTTAGCCAATAACAATAACTTTTTGTAAGATTAATAAAAGTTCTTTCCGTCTGTCTGTGAAAAAACTAGCGCCTTCATCAGGCCAACGGATAATACTGCATGTCCACCCTATTCACCATGGTCTGCTGTCAAGATAATGCGTAGAGCATGACCTTAATCCACCCTTACTCCACCACAAGATCGGTTTTAGGTAAACGTTGACCTCCCGTGTTTGCAATTGTGCTGACATTTTTTGTTTGATCTCACAGTAAAAACAACCGAGGCCTTGAGAGGGATTAAGCTTTTTTTGTGGTAGTGTTGCGATTTTCGACTCACAGCTCAAAGGATACTTTTCGGCTAAGAATAAAGAGTATCAAGCATATGTGTCCTTCTGCCTCCATATTTGAACATACCTGTCTCCTCCTCGGTCCCTGTCTCTGTTTCCATAAGAGGAACCTCCTCTCATTTTGTCGAGCTGCTCGCCGCGGTGTTTAAGACGTTCCGAAATAAATATATCCAAACGGTGTTATAAAGTCCTGACTGAAACAGTTACAAAAGTCAACGCACGTAAAAAGTAAGCAACAACACCCTGAGCTAGGTCAGCGGAAAGACGCCTCTGCGGTTACGTCATACGAGAAGTGAAAAGGAGGCGGAAGCGACAATGTTTCTTTTTCTTTTTCTTTTAATCTTTATTGCTATTTAAACCAAATTACAATAACAAAGTAGAATTCAATGAACAGATACATAAAGTAACATGACAGGAGAGGGGTTTAACTAATAGAACTCATATTATAAATAATAAATACATGTTTGAGTAATAAATACAAAGTGCACACATCAAAGCAACAAACTAAGAATACTATAAAAGCAACAGCAAAAGAAAAACGCACACCAGAAAAATCAAGGAAAAGAGGAAAAAAGTATATAAAACATTTCATTATATAAATAGAGAGGGAAAATGAACAAAATTAAGACACACTACACAACCCAAATATTTTTATATTTTTAATATTTTTGTATACATACAGAAGGTAACATTTTTATAATACAATTCAAACTTTTCAATCAGTATCCTGGATGAATCTGAAATAGTCTTTCCAGAACTTCTGATTGTATTCACTAAACCAGAAAATATGAAATACAGTTTCGGTGTGTTGGCTGCAAAAAGAGAGAAACGCATATTTATGTGTTTTTTTAAAATTGATCAAGAAAAGTTTGACAGGGTAGACCTCGTGAATAATTTTGAAGGAGACCTGTCTGACTTTGTTGGTGATACAGTAACACAGTACAGTACAGTACACCAACTGAAATCAAATGAATTCCAGATACAAAACTGTTTACAACAAAGGTTAAGTGCTGGCTAAAATAAAAACAGTGCTGTACCTATTAACTCTATATTTGACTTGTCAGGTGTTAAATCTAATAATAGACAGTACTGGTTTTCTGGTATGTATTTAACTGTACTGTGTAATGTAGCTTTAGTATGTTTATCATTTAAACCATATTGTGCTGATTATGTATTTTAGTTTACTGTGTAATGTAGTTTTAGCATGTTGATCATTTATATCTTAGTATGTTGATTATGTATAGGTATTGTATTACTGTGTAATGTAGTTTTAGCATGTTGATCACTTATACCTTATTGTGCTGATTATGCTGTTCATGTAAAAGCCCAATTAGGGACAAGAGTTGAAAATTAGCAACTCTTGTCCCTACAGACAGTACAGAGAGTGCTGTTCTATCTGTACAGCACATCAGGTTTATTCTTTGTATTGGCATTATGTTAAACTGTATCGTCCCTATTTAAGTAAAATTCTATTCTATTCTTTTCTATTCTATTCAAAAAAGTTTTTTAACTACTTGATTTACAGACACTGATTAAGCAGGATACGTCCATGAAGTCAAGACCTAAAAGAAAGCCATGACCTTTTGCAGGAGTTTTACCACCACAGATTTTCATATATAATGTATTTGATTTTTCCGTAAAAACAATAAAACAATAGTTGATCAATATTTTTGTTGTTCTGTTATCCAGAGGAAGAGATGAAGCCAATTAAACCCGCTTAGAGGTACCTTCAACTTTGAGAGAATGTCACATAGTTTGACAGCTGCTTCTCAAACCCTGCTCCTATAACTCGACGTAACTCAAACTAGTATTTCTGCGTAACTCTCTGTCCAAAGAGGAACTGTACGTACGAATATTTGCTTACTGGAAATTGTGAATTCGCGCATGTTCTTGCTTTTTAACAGATGGCGGCGGTATGTCAGAAATTGTGAGTTTCTGTTTCGTTAAAATAGTAGAAGAAGAAAGCCTTCCTGGAAGCTCGAACACGGTCTGCCTGTCACTGTGCTACGTGCTTATAATATGAGGAAAGAAGAATGTGAGGTTTTTATTCATCAGAGCAGTGTGTTGACCACCTGATGTAAAGTCGACCCCACTTCAAAGAATGCCGTTGTTTATTCAAAATAAAGAAGTTGGGCTCATAAACTCGACAGCGGAACTGTTCCACAAATATCCAAATTTACAGGTTTGTTTACCAGATATTTTGCTAAAGTTTGTCTAGCTGTCATCCCTATATGAATATATGACTGGCTGTGCTTGTTAAGCAAAATTGTTATTATATTTCCCTGATTTTGGTTGTGGAGGTGTTCAATAAATCACGGATGATGACTGTAATTGCATGATTCTTTCCTGCATGTACGTTTAAAAAAATAACAGTAGAAAAATGAAATATAATTTAAAAAAAAGATAGCTTCTTTATTTGAGAAAGGAGAGTTTTGATTTTTCATCTCTGGGGTATGTAAATAATATTTCCGAAATGTAAGGGGTGCTCATTGTTTTACTGAAGGATATTCAACGAGTCATTTAATTAAAATGTAGGGGTTGTACAATCAAGCTAAATCATGTAGCCCGATATAACGAGCCTCCAAAGATAGGTGTTTATTTTCTGTACTAAAGACTAAAATAACCTCATAGTCTTGGTTAAAAGGTAGTCAATACGAAACACCTGGTGTCTCAACTCCGCATTATTATAAAACGTCGTTTACTCTTATATCACAGGAGAATGGAAGATTGTTTTGCTCCAAGCCACTTGTTGATGTTGATCCAAAGTGCCTCCTGTATGTCCAACAACGAGAGTTTGCTGCAACCACACCAGCAGATGGTGAGTAACTCCTGATTACTGGGATAGTTCAGAATGTCGAAGCCTCTTTGTTGCAGTTCATCCAGACTACATGGGAAAGGAGAACCTGGAGGTTTTTTTGGACATGACAGTTCGTTGAAATCTTGCATTTACAATATTTTAGTAGGGATGCTCCAATACTAGTCTCTGTATTAATGGTGATACTCGTGCTTTTAAAATGACTCCTTATACAATCACACACAATATAACTTTAGAGCAATATAACAGTACCTTCTGATAGCTGACCATGTAGCTAGTTAGTTATTATGTTTTTAATAAATAACTACCTAAGTCACCGCTTACATTTTTTTTCTCTGTTAGAGAAACCATTCTATTATGTTTTATTGGGAACTCATAATTATTTCATCAGAGAGCGTGATCTACCTTATGTGAAACACAGAGACGAGGAAAAACATACAAAGAAGGAAGGACAGGTAGTAAGATCAAGGTGCAATGTAGTGGTTTATGTTCCATATCCTCAGTCAGCCCGGGCAGAGTGGAGGGCCACAGTGCACCACTGCACTGCAACCTACCTGCTACATCACCCCCCCCATAATAATAATAATAATAATACATTTAATTTATAACGTACTTTACATTTGGATCAAATCTCAAAGTGCTACAAAGTAAAAGCAGATAAAAGCATCAATAGAAAATATAATAATAACTATATAAAAATATGACCAAAAAGCAGAAATGTTAATTAAAAGTTATAAGTTCTGCTAAAAAGGAAAGTTTTAAGTCCTTTTTTAAATGTGTCAGTAGTCTGTGGAGCCCTCAGATGGTCAGGGAGGGCATTCCACAGATTAGGGGCAGCAGAACAGAAGGCCCGATCACCTATGGTGCTGAGCTTAGCGAGTAAGGAGAAGCCAGTATGATTTGGAAGAACAAAGGGATCGTGTTGAGGACAGTGGGGTGAGTAGTTCTTTTAGGTAGGAGGGTGCGTTACCATGGATGCACTGGTGAGTGAGGAGAGAGATCTTATAATCCATCCTTTTGGAAGTGGGAAGCCAATGAAGGGAATGAAGAACGGGGGTGATGTGTTTGTGTTTCCGAACTCTCATCAGGATCCTTGCAGCACTGTTTTGAACATACTGTAGTTTTTTAAGACTTTTATCAGGGATCCCGATGAGAAGTGCGTTACAGTAATCCAGTCTGGAGGAGACAAACGCGTGGACCAGCTTTTCAGCATCACTCATGTTGAGTGAAGAACGGAGTTTGGAAATATTTTTGAGATGGTGAAAGGAGATCCTTCAGATGTGTTTGATGTGGGATTCAAAAGTGAGTTAAGGGTTGAATCTTACGCCGAGGTTGGTGACTGATGAAGAGAGGGGAATGTCTTGACCAGAGAAGGTAATACTGGTTATGGAGGAAGACTGGGTCTGATGTGCAGGAACGGAGGAGGAAGATGTGTCAGTTTTTATGTAGATTTATGTGTCATCACCGTAGCAATGGAATGAGAGTCCATATTGACTGAGGAAATGGACATGGGGGAGCATGTACAGTATGAAGAGAATGGGGCCAAGGACTGATCCCTGGGGGACCCCAAAAGTGACGGTGTGTGTCCGGGACCTTGAACTACCCAGGGAAATGTATTCTGTTCTGTCGGTGAAGTAGGATTGAAACAAGTTTAGGGCGGTGGCAGTGAGTCCAGTGGTGTGATGTAGGCGGTGTAGAAATATTCCATGGTCAACTGTGTCGAAGGCAGCAGACAAATCAAGGAGAATGAAGAGGAAAGGTGAACCAGCATCTGCTGCCATCCGTAAGTCCTTTGTGACTCTAAGCAGAGCTGTTTCTGTGCTGTGGGTGGAGCGGAAACCAGACTGAAAGGTTTCAAAGAGGTTGTTGTATATGAGGTGGTCCTGGTGGTGGGCAGCAACTACTTTTTCCAGAACTTTGGAGAGGAAAAAGAGTTTGGAAATGGGCTTGTAATTTGCAAAAACGTCTGGATCAAGAGTAGGTTTTTTGAGGAGTGGTCTGATTATGTCGGCCTTTAGGGCAGATGGAACAAAGCCTGGAGGGATTGGTTTATTACAGCAGTGAGATTTCTCGGAAGCACTTTAGAGGCTGGGAGATCTCAAACTGTGAATAAGCAGACTGGATAGGTAGAGTGGAGGAACCAGAAAGGACAGAACGGATTGAGTCAGTTTTCGATTTGAAGAAAGCCATGAAATTCATCATGACATGACATCATGATATTTAACTACAAAAACTGCACAACTAAGGAAAAAAAGCACATCAGCTGCCTGTTGCGTGATATTTCTGATTAAAACTTCGAATTAAGTAACATTTGTTGAAACTAAAACAAGCTGGAAAGTAAGTAAAAAGTAGTAGTAGTAAGTAACAGTAATATTATTATTTAGTAATTGTATCTGGGAGTACTCAAAGGTAAGAACACACAATTGGTGCATCCCTATATTTTGCACTGTAACTCATGCCCCCTTAGTACTCCTTGTGATGCCCTGTGGATCGCAGTTGGTGGGTTTACATGAACAGCTTAATTCCGAATAGTTTCGGAAAAGAAGCCTAATCAGAAAGTAAAAACCCCTTTCTAAAAGAGAAGGCCCTTTCTGAACGAGATTTCATTCCTTTGTAGGAGGGTTGTCTAAGTCCTTTCGGAAATACGTTTGGAAAGGCAACTGCTGCATGTACACAGTGTTTCGGAGTAATCCCTGGTGAAGGCGTGCACGGCGGTGCTACTCACGTGCATGTATATGCATTTAATTACATGGATACAGCAAGGAGTTAGTTTTTAATGCACACTCAAAAAAATTAAGTGGGAAAGTCAGAAATAATGAATTGTACGAACACGTCCAAGAAAAACCACCAGGAGCCGTGATAGACCAGTACTGTGAACAAATTAAAAAGTGCTGGAGAACTTGGAAGACGCTGCTTATGCGTGCTTCCAACAACTAAGTGGATCAGAACCACAGACTTGAGAGCTGGGATAGGCTCCAGCCCCCTTGGCCCTGAACTGGATAAGCGGTTAAGGAAAATTAAGTCTGTCCATCAGTAGATCTGGATTTTCAGAATAAACGCGCGAGATAAGACGTTTCCGCTTCAAATGTTATGTTGGATAATGTTGATGTAAACGTAACATTTCTGGTTAGTCAACCACGCAACATGGCCTCCCTTATAACTTAATATTTGATAACGGAGTAATGATGTTTCATTAGTCAGAGTAGAACCACTCTCGGGTTGTGATATGATCGTCTTTCCCCTCTCTGTCTCATGTCTCCAGTATAGAAGTAAACATGAGTTATTATCAGCTGTTTCTCCAGTAAAAGCATCACAATCACAGAAAAAAAACAGAAGCCTGAATCAAAGGACAGAAGCCCCCCCTTCTGATTAAACTCGTCATCTATTTAATGCTTTTGCGCTCGTCACACAGTGGGTGACAGCTGTTTCTACCGATGCATTGCCACATGTGAACACTTTCTGATTAGATCACTGCTCATGTAAACAGTCAAACAGGAATATTCTTTCAGAATGATATTACTTCTGAAAGGATAAAAAAATATCCTTGTAAACCCACTTATTGATAAAACCTTTTTTTGCCTTGCCTTTCTTAGTCTGTGTTTCAGTAATTGGATCTGATGATGCCACCACTTGCCATTTGGTTGTACTACGACACACCGGTAAACATTCCTTTCATTAGATTTAAATCGTGTACCTAATTCCCCCTGCTTGTATATGCACATATAAGTTGTTTGTTAAAAAGAAGAAAAAAATCTCCCACCATTAAATTAAAGGAAGTGGAGCCGTTTGCCTTGCACACTGTGATGGATCCAGCACCTGGTCTGAAGTCCCACTCCTTATGAAAGCTGTCTCATCACTAAGTAACATTAGTACAAAGGGCAGGTATGAAACACACGAACAAAATTAACGTACGCATGCCATTGGGATTTTCTTTATTTCCTTCCTTTTGCTTTCTGTTCTGCAGATTTGAACTCCATCTTGTCGGGGGATTTAACGATGAGTCAAAAACTTCCCATAAACTCAGCATTAATATTCTGGGTATAGTATTTAAAACTCTGCATTAGAAATAGTATGCTGGAAATGTTTGAGCTTTGTAACACTCAAAAAGACTCTTTTCACTTTACAGCAGCTTTCCAGAAACAGAGAGAGGATATTCATCTGGAAACATGTTGCATCACAGGTAACTTTCAGACCTGCTTTGAATTGTTTACCACGAATATTCTACTGGATATACATTCTCATGGATCTCCAACCATATCCTATTCATGCCTTTATCCGATTCACCCTTTCGTTTTCTGTTTTTATAGAAATTAATGACACTGTTGTTGATGGAAATCATCGGCCTGTCGTGTATGGAATAGGTTAGTGATAAATATACTACAGTAAGAGATTGGTGCCGTTCTTTCAATGCATATAACATCTAATATGTTGAATCTATGTCTGTTTGTAAACAGGTGTAAATGTTAAAACAGGGGATGTGTTCCCTTCATCATTTCCTCATAAAGGACCTGCAGAAGCACTGCGATCTGCAAGGACCTTCACTGGGGGGCCGGTACGCTGAGATATTAAATGTTTTCTATGTGTGAATACTAGACAATTTTTCTAATGAAAACTTGCAAAAGTGTGTTGTGTTAATGCCACATATAAAGTTCATCATATCTCTCTTATCAATCTTATCTATCTATCTTACTATCCATCTAATCTATCTATCTTGTCTCTCTATCTGACCCTCTCACCACTTGTTGGGATTATAATTTATAGCCAAAGAAAGAGTATCTTTGCACTCTTTTTCCTAAGTTAATTATTTAGCGATTAGTAAACTATGTCATTGTTGGGAAACACTGTTGGAATTCAACGATCATTACTGTGGTGAATTATTTGCTGTATTGCAGATGACTGACGTATATGACTCAAGTCAAGGACTGGTTAAACTCGGCCCTTGCAACTGGTCTCCGAATGTGGACATTGCCTTCTGGTTGTCACAAGGCGATGACATAATTTTAAAGGTAAAAGGAACTTTTGGTATTTCTCAAGATGTTTTCAACTTCGCCCTTTGGTGTATTTCATTGCTTTTAATATGTAACTCTGACATTTCTCTCCCATGGCTAGTACCTGTCCACCTCTCCAATGGCTGAGCCACCACACTTTGTCCAGCACATGAAGTCCACCATCCAGTTCCTCTTAGAACACCCCAATTCTGATAGTTTGTTCCCAGGGGGTCAGCCACAGCTCTACCACAGGGCTGAAACAGGAGACTGGATGAGAGCTGTCTAGCTCTAGAGCCCTTCTCTTAACTCTCACTCAACCTTAATAGGGAACCTGATTGTTTTACCTCTCAGCTCAATGGATATACTGACCCATCAACCAGTCTGTTCTTTGTTCATTGTATCTTAATATGGAGGTAATGCCAGAGTGATCCTTGTATATGCTGAATGACACTCTTGACTTAACTGGCTGGTCCAGGAGAGAGAGAGTGTTTTCACATACATGTGAATAGATGCAAGGTCTTCACCTAACTACGTCTTCTGTACTGCTGTCAGTTAAGTTAATGTCTTATTATTCTCGAATGTGACCATCCTTCTTTTTTTACTTTCTTTTTATATACGAAAACCTACAACAGTTTTTTTCTCTTTTCATTTCCTACCTGCCATGTATTTGTTTGGTTTATACTAGTAACGCCAAAGAACGTGTGGAACATAATTGAAATGCCTTTGTTATAATCAGCCAGTTAATGTCTGGCTGTCACTGAAAATCAAACCTTGCCTATTTCCCTTGAGTTCTGAAAACCAACACATGTCAGAGAGGTGTGTTTTCGGTCTAAACATTTAAGAATATTTTAAAAGAAAATACTACATGGTTGGCTAAAGCATATAAAACCATGCAACAATAATGTTATGCTGAGCCTTAACTACTGTTAATAAGTAATTGAAGGTGGGCTACTTGATGCAAAACAAGTCTTCTTATTTTTAATTGTATTAATTTGTTTCACTATCAAAAGACCGTTAAGCTAATTGATATTTGCTAAGCTAAGTCATCATAAATAGGGCAGCAGAGGTTATATTTCTCCACTAATAAACGTTGTTGATGAGAGCAGAATATGAGAACACATATTAAAAACTGTTCTATAAGAATGTATGTGTTTTAATCGCATGTGTAAATTGGTAAAACCATCTGCAAGAGATTATATATGATTTTTGGTCAAACCCAACTAATTGTGATTATTTTTTCTTTTTTTTCTTTTGGATAGCGGAAAAGTTTATTAAAGTATTTGGTGCAACCTGTTGCTGTAAAATGTTTGTGGCAAAGTAAATGTAAATGGTGTCTTAAATTTAAGTGAGTGTATATTGAGTGTTGGCAGTGCAGTGGTATACTGTAGATAGTATTGTACCGTCTACAGTGAGTGACCGAAGTTAAGTACTTCAAGAGCAAAATAAAGGTTTTTGCTTAGTACTTGGTCCTATTTAATAAGTTAATATTCCTACCATAACCAGTGAATTGACTGATTTAGAGAATCATATTAACTTATAAAAGATAAATCGGTACGTAGCTGTCAACTGACAGTAAGAAACAGTTCAGAAATGCCAGATATCTCTAAATTAATTAATTAAGGTTTACTGAGGGTACATAGGAGGATAAAGTAAAATAAAACCTAAAAGTAAAAACTCACAGTACAAAGTTTCCCCTGTCCTTTCCAAGTTGATGTTGAAACATTTTTCTCCTCTCTGCCATCCTGTGGATGTATTTATGGCAAGTTACAGGATGGGTAGATGTATGTGTGCGCTGATGGTGTACAAACAACGTATTGTTAGTGAGCTTTTGGAGTGCTAATTGTATACTGTATCGTGCCATCATGGGAGGGAAAGGGGTTATTGATGTCAATCCAAAATGTTCCAATATTAAGGCTGTTTGGGATCCGTTTTTCCCAAATTATTTATTATGGTGGTGGCCCAAACCTTTGCCTCGCTTACCTCTCATGTGATGGCGCACCTCTGTCCATCAGGGATCATTGACAAATTTATATTTTAACTCTACAATGTTCAGTTTCAAACTTTGCAACTTTTTCTTTTTTTTAAATAAGGGAGCCTTCTAAAAAAATGCTGCAAAGAATCAAATCAATCCTCAAATATTGAGGTAAGAGGACCGACCTCTGGGGGCTCCTATTGATTGATGCGAGGTCTCTTCAACACTAAAACTGAAGAGTTACCAGCGCTGAAAATAAGTCAGTTGACTCACAATTTTTGGAATTCATAAACAGAAAAGTCTTAAGAATGTCGGAGTTTAAATATACAGTGTTATTGATGGATGTTTTGATTAGAGTTAAATTAATGAGTAAGTTAACTCAAAATAATTATTTTTCTTATACATGTACTTTTCAATTTAATTAATTTAAATTGAAAAGTAATTAATTTAATTACGATTTAACCTCATCCAGAAGAAATTAAATTAATTGTTGGCAGTCCAGACATATGAAATAAGTCTGTCAGATGCAGTGGAAGTGTTTTTGTCTAAAAGCATTAGAAACCTTAAATGTGGCATCCATCCATTCTCTGTAACCACTTATCCTGTTCAGGGGTTGGAGCCTATCTTAACTGACATTGGGTGTAGGTTGGAGCACACCCTGGACAATTTGCCAGTTTATCACAGAGCCAACAAATAGAAACAAAAAAACATTCATGCTCTCGTAAACACTTCTAGATCATTTCTAGACAGCATATCACTTACTATATATATCTCATGTTTATGGACTGTGGGGGGAGGTCTGAGCACCCACAGAGAAACACAGAGAGAACATGCAATCTCCACACAGAAAGGCCCCCAGGCTAGAGGTGGACTTTGTACGTGGATTCCTCATGCTGTGGAGCAACAGAGCTACCTTGTGCTACTTGATTACACATTATTTTATGAAAATAGAACATTAGAGCTTTTGCAAAATAAGTTACAAGTACCTGTGAATTTAACATTTCAAGCAGTCAAAATAGTATTGGTTATGATAGTTACATAATGTGCACAAAGTTTATATCAATCAAATTGTATAGGTGTTATGAACACAAAAGAAAGCAGACGCTCCTAGTCTGCAACTTTTTTAAATAGGAAGACTTTTTAAACATTTTTTTTTAAATCACAACTTATTATATCAAGTTTTAAATTCTTGGAACCGTAGTTTTAATTATATTTTTATTTTTATAATTTCAAGTACCAGTTATATAATTTGCAAATAAAGAAGGTTTGTATGATGAAAATCCTCTGAGTTGGATAAACACAAAGGTAAGAACAGAAGACATCATAGTGTCAAAGTGATAATTAGTTTTCCGGCTGATACAGGTTCTGTAACAGGTTGGTCTGGATCGTGAGTCCCTTCAGAGATTTGCTCCGCCCTTCAATTGTGGGATTCATATACGTAGTTTAGGTAGGAGAGGGCGTAGTGATGTACCGGTCTGACCGGGAGACAGACGGAAGCTCCTCAGTCCCGGTCCCGGTCCAGGCGGGTGTTGGATGACACATGAAGAGATGACAGTCTTTAAACAGGTGTTTGTGAGGTAATAGATAAAGTCGGTGAGATGTTCTCAGCTGGCTGATGCCAGCGCCGCTAGTTGATGATCTTTAACGTAAAAGTCATCGCACATATTTAGATAGGAACGTTATTTTTTTTATCCGGAGGAGTCACCGAATAAGAATGCGAAAGGTGTTTCTGAGACAGGTACGTCGGTTCCCGTGGGCCACCAACGTTACTCTGTACGGCTGTCTGTTCGCCGGGGGAGACTTCGTCCATCAGTGGTTCTCGAGGAGGGAGAATATTGACTGGAAGCAAACACGGAACATCGCCGTGATCGCCTTCAGTTTCCATGGTAACTTAAATTTCTTCTGGATGAGGTTCCTGGAGCGAAGGTTCCCCGGGAATTCTGCCGGGATGGTGTTCAAGAAAGTGATCCTGGACCAGACTACGGCGGCCCCCCTGGCAACCAGCGTCTTCTATACAGGTCGGTGGGGCAGTGGGACGGAGGTCACGGGACGGTCCCGTTCAGTCACACAGAGTTAATGGTTACCTTCAGAACACATCACCTAGCTGTCTTGTTGTAACGTGACCTCTGTGCTCTGCTGTCGAAGAGTAAAGATGTTCACGGTCCCGTGAAAACGGGAATCACGTGACCCGCCAGCAGTCACATGAAAGACAAATAGTAGCAACTTACCTGACGTCAGCATGTGTGGCGTGCAGCAGTTGACTTGTAACAAATATATTTTCTCAAGTAATCCACTTCGGTCCAAATTCGAAGCCCTTGCAAGCCTACTTGAAGGTGTAGCTTGTAGCCTAGTGGGTATCTCTTTGAATTAATATAATATAATGTTAATAACTATGTTGTCGTTAGTGTATTATCAGTTGAAAATCCGATAAAATAGATAAAGCCCTGTATTTATATCTATATCATAGCTGCAATTACTGGTCACTTTTCTGAATTTTTCATACCCTTCCTGACCAGTTAAAACCACATATCTCTTTGTTTATTTGAATATTTGGAATAAGTGTTTTTTTTGTGGGTAGAGAAAATACTCCTACATCTTAAGATAAATAAACCAATAAATAGCTGTCCTGGACTATCTAACAAAAGAATTGACACGCAGTTGAAAACAGGTTGAGGAAATGAAAAGTTGTCTTTTTAGCGATTCATGGTTCTCACAGGACAGTGATTCTATAAATGCACTTTGATGATATTATAGATTGAACCACTAAACAGCATTTATAAAGTAAATGGTCGTTAAATGACTCCATCCTTTGACTTTGTTTTAAAAGCAGTAACGTAGGCCAACATTTAAATTCAACAGTTATCTAAATCCAAAAAATAATAAAGAAAACAGAGAGGAACCATTTAACTGCACAATGACTGCTTTAACTATTTACTTTGATTTTCTTTCTGGACTTAAGTATGTACATATAGTACATACTTAAGTCAGGATGCAGGGCCTGTTACTTGTAGTGGAGCATTTTCAAAATGTAGTTTCAGTACTCTGTGCCCCTCTGGTAGAATGAAGGGTTGGTGGGCATGAGGATTCACTGGTTGGTCTTAATATATCAACATTAAAATAACTAGTGTCCTAAACCTAACTAAAGGCAAATGTTAAATTATCCCAACAACATTTAACATTTATTACGTGATCCCTTTATCATCCATCATATTACATTAGAGTTTCAGTGAGTTGGGGTGAACTGGGATTGTTGTCATATTCTTTACTGTCATTTGAATCCCTGAAAACTGTCCCCTAAATAGAATGTGTAATGGGGGGGTCACATGTCATGCAGTGAAGACCGTCCTCTCCTTGGAGCTAGTCGGTTCAAAAGATGCACACTGTCAAAAATAGGTCTGAAGCCTTGTGACTACCGTCCCCACGACATGGTTGGTAGTCAAAATCTACACTGCGTTAATTTATTTGTTTAGACAAACAGATAAATAGAGTGAAATTTTAAGTTACAACTCAAGGTTATCTAAACCAAAATTCAAAACACTTTGCCGCCTTTACACCAATCAGCCATAATATTAAAAACACCTGCCTAATCAGCAATTCAATTAATTAAATTCAACAATTTGTGCTACTGCAGCTCGTCAAAAAAAAAAGCCCCAACAAGGATTGTCTTGATTATGATATAAAATGATGATGTATTGAGATATAAAACAGTTATCATACCATGACAATTTGTAGCCTTACATCCCTAATAGCACTCAGTAGAACACATACTGAAATTCTGCCAATACTGAGCAATCTTATGCGTGTCTGTTTAGCTTGTCTCGTCCATAACCCACTCCAGACCGAGTTCTGTGGAAAATCATTCAGTAGCAATTGCAAACATATAAAATGTAGGAAAATGCAGTAGTGATAATGAAAGTGAAAATGTGTCCATCTTAATGGAGGTGACTCAACTGTCGTACTTCCGATAGTATAACCCGTTGTTTAAAGGTTAAATAAGAGAATCACAGAAAAACGCAAGATTTACATTTAGATTTTATAGAAAAACCTCACCCTCTTTCTAACCCGAAGGACAGGTGTCTTAATCCTGAATCTGAACCTGTACCTAAAAGTTACTTCTTACTCAGTTCTGAAAAATTTAAGTCCCAACATTTCTTAATGGCAACCTTAGTGGGTAGATAGCTAATAGTCCTAGTTAACCCATGTTCCTTTCCGACCGCACATGGGCTTTCACTCAGGAAACATTATGGCGTGACTAACTATTAACCTATGTAAGTCCCAGCTGACACAGGGCGAGACATTAAAAGGCCAATATTTAGACCAACAGCCATTTATGTTCCCGTACATGCCTATGGGCAAGTTACCCATATAGTTGTTTCCTTTTTGACTGAGGAAGGGAGGTGGTGAACCCACAGAGAACATGGTCCTGGGTCCGACAGCCATAATCACTGTCTGGTTTTGTTTGTCACCAAGGTGTCAGCTTCTTGGAGGGCAAGAAAGACTTTACGGAAGACTGGAAAGAGAAGTTCTTTAACACATATAAGGTGAGTCAGAGCAGAAACAGCAGTAACGACAAGTTGTTATTGTCAGCATCATCAAGTGTTTCTTAAAAATATATTGTCAGACGGGATGTTAACTGTGGCACAGAGAGGGGTATTCTATTGTATGCCCATGCTGCTTTTAAAGTTTCGTAACTATGACTTTGATTTGCCAGGTGGTAACTGAGGTTAGAAGGTTAAGTTTTGGGCCTTTTTCTTGTACGTCTACAAATAATGTGTGTTTTTTCTCTTTGCAGACGGGGTTAATGTTCTGGCCATTTGTGCAGGTAAATATGGAAACTGTCAGACAGAATATTGACTTGTGACTGTGGAGATGTATATAAAACTCAAAGCTTGTTCGTGCCACTGACTTAAGTATTTAACACTGGATCTGTTTCACACCAGGAATCTCTACTCATCCCAAATACTAATGTATTTAGTTGACAGTGCTGTGAAAATGTACCAGACCCACCTAATCCTTATTTCTGTTAGAGGAACACCAAATACATGCTTTAAACGATATTTCCTCAATTGTTCTACTCCCTTGACCCCTGATTGCTTTTTTTACACTATGACTGCAATGTCATAGTTTCATTTTATCTTTGTCTTTTACTCTCTTTTATCTTATTTTTCTTTATTTCTTTATCCTTTTCATTTCACCACTTTTTTTGTGTTTTAGTTGATGCTGTTTTGTTTTTTTAAAATCTGTTTACCTATCTTATGTATTCCATTGCATTTTATTGCTTCACAGTCCTCCCTGTTTGTATTTATTGGGTGTTATTTTGACTTTCTCTTACCTTTTGCTATATAGTTTTGCGTTTCTCATGTATTGCCCACTGATATTCCATTTTTTACTTTGTCCGTTAAATACCCTTTCTTAAAGTTGCTATTCAATTTAGTTTATTATATCATTATTATTATTATTATTATTATTATTTGATAAAATAAAAAGCTTATCCAATACCTAAATCACCATTGTGAAAAAGTACCCGCCCCTCTGATCTCAGAATATAGTTGTTCCACCTTAAGCAGCAATAACTGCAACCAACCACTTCTGATACTTGGACATCCGTCTCTAACATCATTGTGGTGGAATGTAGTGCTGTGTAGGGTTTATGAGCATGAACTGACCTTTTCAGGTCCCACCACAGCATCTCAATGGGATTTAGATCCAGGCTTTGACTCCCCTGAGCTCCTCTTCATACAAACAAAAACACACAGACACAGCAAATTCAGCAAACAGCAGAGTGGAGGTTGGGCATCCTAAATGCATTGTGAAAACAATCTAACAATACACTTACAAGTATAGAAATTGTATATTTTCTTACAATTTAGTTTTCCATGCTGGAGTCCATATCACATTTGACTGAACGGAGTTTTTCTTTCATATTTAAGGAAGGCCAATAGTATCTGTACTCGTGTGTATTATTCAACAGAGAATATATATATTCTTCAACATTATACTCTTATTTCATATTTTATATACCAGTACAGTTTTTTAAATAAACTTTAATCTTAATCTATCTGTGTCAGATGTTGAACTTTGCCTTGATGCCGCCCTACGTACGGACCATCTTCACCGGCTGCTGTGCCTTCATCTGGGCTGCCTTCCTTTGCTTCTCACGTCAGAATGGCGACGGCACGGCCCATGCGGCGCTGGCATGGATATTCCCTCCTAAAGAGGATGACACAGAATCTATAAAGGAGGGAGTGGACACTAAAGAGAAGAATGCTCCTCCTAAAGAGATAACAGGAGCATCAAAACCTACTCAGAACTGAAGGCAATGTGATGTAAATGGAAAACCAAATCACTTCCAGGGATTTAACTAAAAATGGGACGCCTCTCTTCATGTTGCAAAATGTTTCGGGAAACAGTAAAAATGGTACATATAATAAATGTTTTAGTATTCCAACATCTAATCACCTTAGAGAAAAAATGTCATTTAGTTCTACTTTTTCAACTCACCAGACCAATATTTTCCCTTTGTTTCAAATTTTTAATATACGTTGTGTTTTTAAATTTGCAGCAAGAGAGTCTGGTCATTCAAGTGCACCCGCGTTTAAATACAAGGGGATAATTTAGCAGGACTTCTAGATCTGGGATGGAAACGTGTAAGGATGACATTCCAGAGTCCTTTGATTTACAGCTGAATTAAGATCTGGAATAAGTGTGTAAAAGAACAATTTCTACAATGTTGAATGGCAGCTTACATATAAGCTCAGAATTTTAACTTCCAAAACTTTTTAATATCATCCGTTGCACAAGTGCTTAAACTGTTTTCCGGGACTGCGGACGAGTGTCTGATCTCTGAAGACTTTCTGGTTTGGTTCTACTTCACTCCTTCATATCAAGTGTCAAATTCGGATGCACATAGGCGCCAGTAATATATATTCTGGGGTGTATTATCTATGTTTGTTCAAGCGGTAAAACCATCAAAGTTATTGTGGGTTTGATGTGTAATGATTGATGATGGTTGTTTCAAGCATCCATTTACTTGAATGTGGAAATATTGCCGTCATTCGTGACATGAATGTGCAACACTCGCTAAACTACACACTTTATAGGGTATGCTATTCAGTTAATTTTTTATCTAAATTTAGCAGAAATGTTTTTATGTTTTAATGCTTACAGTGATTGAAGTGAAAACTAGTTTTATGATAATTTGGGTTTTGGGTTAACATTTATTTTCTTTCTCATGCCGATCATTCATTATAAGAAATCGCTTTAGTCCACTTTTTTTTCCATGTGTATAAAGTAAGACTGGTGGCAGGAGCTAATGTATTTATGTCATGTCAGAGTTTGGATTGCATCTCTAGTTATACTGGCTAAAAATCAGTGTGGAGTCAAGAGTTTGTTGCTAATTACTATTCATAAGCGGATATGTAGCACTGGATGTACACTTTGCTCATATTCTCAACTCAAGACCAAGTAATGTTACCTATTTATTCTAAATTGGATTTACTACTTGAACACAGTCTGAACTTATTTGACTGGAATCCATATCGCTGTTGATCAGTGTTGATGGTTGTAATCTATCGATACAATACTATGATCACATTTTGCACATTAGTTGAACTAACTTTGGTAGAGATGGATAATATTTATTGTTGAATAAATTGAAAACATCCCATCGATCCATTGTGTGAATGTTAACTGAGCATAAATCTGTGCACATTAGACCATACTACACAACACTAACCCTCTATTTATATAGTTTAAGGCATATTTGAACAATTTTTTATACCATCTCGGCACTATTCTTCTATGATAGAGATTATAATTTAACCACATATTAACATCTGCACATGTGCACCTCTGATTAGAGGTAGATTTTTCACGTGTTAATGTTCCGATAGAAACATTACTCACTCCTCTGCGTTACTCTTTTTTTTTAAAATGGGACTCAATCTTTCTTCCATCTCATTGTAATATATTGAGAACATCATGTACTTCAGCAGAAACAGCCTGTGTTTTCGGAGACAGGGGTCAAGGGGGCCCATGGATCAAAGATGAATATGGGGGTGAAGGCTAGGAACTGCAGAGGAATTGCGAGCACAATTGCTGAAAAAGTAAATCCTGGTTAGAATGCGATGCATTCTAAAACATAGAATGCATCGCAGAGCTGCTTGGGTGACAAAAAGGGGAACCTACTCAATATTAGGTTTTAATGGCTTATCTGTGTAAGCCACCAGAAACCCATTTGTGAAAAAGATTTGGCATTGCTAAACCAGTGGTACACCTCAACTGTTATCCACTGCACCTGTTGTTTGGTGCCAGTAGATGTCTCCCCGCATCCTTACATCGCCGCATCTACTGCGCATGCTCCCTGCATCCTCACCTCGAACCACACGTCTGGGGACTGAGGAGGATAAAGATGCTCATCGTCCCGGTCGCTGGAGCCTTGTCATCGGTGAAAGTAACCTTTTTGGAAGAAGAGCCTTATAGATTGAACCAAAAACAGTAACCTTATCCTAGTTTGAGCTCGAGGGCAATCTGTCGACATGGAAATGAAGAAATCTGTTTCGGACACCGAGCGCGCGCTCAGGAGCTACGGCGCCGTGTCGGAAACGGCATGGACAACGGACAAAGGTGAGCGACATGTATCCGCATGTGGTGATGTTTTACTGTAGAAATTTTAAGTTATCGTCTAATTACATAGTGGATACGATTCATCTAGAGAGCAGCGCGCGCTGAAATGGTTAAAGTGTGACTCACTAGGAGTTTAGGACGAATCCATAGCGCTGCTATAAAGGCCTATTCATGCCACACGTTCACGCTGTGGCTATTGTGCGGCTTGTGAATGAATTCATGCCGAAGCTTATGCCACACAAGGCATGGTCCACATGGAAAAGTCATCTGACGCTGCAGCTGATGCAGAAAAATGAAGCGAATGCTTTGCGGAAAGTCAGTGCCCTCAGCCCTGACCAATAATCCGTCTGTATTACACAGTACGTTTAGAATGGTGTTTTGGTAAAACGATAACTGATTCTTAATGAGCAATGTGCAGGAGCACTTAACATTGTACATGTAAATGCTCAAATATAGGCTAAATCAAGGTTTTTTGTTTCTCTTGACAATACAAAAACATAAACAGACAACAGCAGGAAATATGATGATAAAGTTCCCTTCTCACACATATACATCAAAAATTAAAATGCTGAGTTTACTAACGTTTAATTTCTTTAGTGATTAATTCATCATTTTCTCCATTTCATATTAATGATAACAATAATATGCAATTAATGTTGTGCCAAATGACTTAGCAACTAATTGTTTTTCCTTCTATACCAACTGCTCTCTTTAAAATGAGACGCGAAACATGTTAGAGGCGGCAAAACCATTGTGTGAGATGCTTCTGTTATTCTGCCCTATTATTAAAGCCCCTGTTATTACGGGCGATGAATGACGCATGTGTTTACAGAAGCAACTGAGAGATAATGTTAGATGTGTGATTCTAATGTGGATAGCTCGTCACAGGGAGGAGGATGGGAAGAAACTTGCAGAGAATAAAAAAAAAATGCAAAGGATATTTTTAGAAGCAGTGGTTGTCTTTCACGCTTCAAAGAAGGAGAGAGTCTGTCTAAGAGAGATACACACAATGGAGACAGAAAACAAGACAGACATGAAGCGAGCAGACCCCACCAAGTTGAACCATTCTCTTTGTTATCTGCATGTATATATATATATTTTTTCTCTTCTTCTGGATTTTTTTTAAAGAGGGGTGGGCTGTGATTCCGAAGCAGCAGCACCAGTGCAGCATTAGTGTGTGTATAGAGTTAGACTGCAGGATGTGCAAGGGATGTTTAAGTCCACACTGATTGTCAGACACTGATGCTGGCACTTCCCTGTGAGCACAACTCATGTGGACCCTTTACCAATCCAGGGTCCTCCTGGTTGGTTAGTCCTCATTAAAGTATGAGCCAGGTTGTCGGGGGAGTATTTCGAGCTGTTCATGGCCGAGGAGGGCACTGGTTTACATCTGCAGGTGATGTGAGAGTCTTCCTTGTGTAAAAACACCTTTACACAAGAGATTGGCCATCTCTTGTGTAAAGGTGTTTTTAATTTAGGATTTCAAAGCCCTTCATTCCTTGTAATGTTTTAATGCTCAGCGTCTGTGCTGTGCTGTATGTTTGTGTGTGAGCAGCATGCTGGGATAACAACAAGCCGTTGAAACCTTATTTCTCTTGCACTTTGCCAGTAGTCAGGAAACATGGACTTTGGTTTTTTTTATGATAAAGACCATGGTTGAAGATGACAGAGAGCTGCGTGTAAAGAAAAACAAGACAGAGAGAAAGAAGATTAGATAAAGAAAAGATGTCAAACTTTATCTCCTTCTGTGGTTCATGTCGTACTGCAGTTCCACGATACAACCTTTTTGATTTCCACGTCAGCATCTTTTGTCAGGGTGACAATAGAATATCAGTGAGGCACAAACATAACAAAGTGCTCCTGTGCAGACCCATGTCTGCTGTGGTGAGTCAGCGCTGTCCATGAAAAGTCCCAGACACATCGCAGTTTGCATTGCTGCAGGAGTCCTCTAATCTCTCAAAACACACTGTGATAACTGTCACAAGTCACATTTGACATTTTAGTATTACAGAGGCACATCGTGTTTATTCCGACTTATCATCTTGTGGATTGTGGATCATGTTAAAGTTCTTTTATCATGTTTCAGAGTCAGAATGGGCAAGAGGAATGACTGCAGACATAATATAGTCCTTAATTGTGTGCCACAAAATATTTTGATGAGCATTCAAGAACAATGTCACTTTCTAAAGGTCATGTCCTGGTAAAAAGTTAAATGCAATATATTACCTCACTAATAAATAACCTCAGTTTTACACCTCACAGTAATAAAATTAATTGTCCACACTTCTTCTTTTATGTTATAAAATGTTGATGTAAGAGGTTAAGGTCAGTCCGCCACTTGCAAAAAATCAGATCATTGATGAGTGTAACATGTTTTTAGTCAGTGTTAAGAGGCAGATATGTAGAGTGTGAGATCAGCAGTCTGGTTTCAGGAGGAATGACCATGAAGTCATTAGAATGGCACAATCAGCAAGAAACCGCAGCAGCTCATTGATCTATGTCAGTATGATGGTGTATTTCTTTTCTGCAACTACACATAGATAACTTTCTACTTGCGAGAAGGATCTCAAAGTGTTGTATTACATGTTTCAATTCTGTTTTTTTCTCTATGTCACACACATTTTCACATCATCGGTGATTGAAGCCTCTCAGTGGAAAGCAGTCTCTCGCGCATGAAGCACAGCTGTGACTTTAATATTCCAATCACTTCTCTCTCAATTTCCCATGCTGCACTCTGTCCAAATATAACCCTCTTGAATGATGTGAGTAGACACGTCACTCGGAGACACCGTCTGCCATGCGGCTGATGCTATGAGACTGTTTTCAAGGAAAAATTATAGAAATTGTCTCGACAACAAACATTAAACTTATTTCTGCTGAATTTACTTAATTTTGGTATGCAAACCAACATTTCTAAATATTTTAAATGAATTGCAGCTCAACTTTAATATTAGAACTGGATTTACATTGAATTATTGTGTCGGACCAGTTGACATAATAAAATCAATTGAGTTCAACAAATCCCTTTTCAGTGCAGATACAGTTGCTTTTTCCCTGCGGACTATGAATGTGTTCGTGTGTTAAGAGCCTTTTCTCTATAATTTAAACCAGCAAACTCTTAATCATTTTCCAAGGGGACGGGAGGTCACTTTGAAACATCTTTAAAGTCGATCCATCTCTTACGTCTCATGTTTCCCTTCTATCTTCCCCCTCATTAATGTTTACTGTGTTTGTCCTCCCAGGTTATTCAGATGTGTCCATGGCAGAGAGCACAATGGCACCAGAGGAGATTGAGGTTGAAATGGTGCGTATCCAACGCCTTCGTGAGGTCCTGGTGCGAAGAGAATCAGAGCTACGTTTCATGTGAGTTTCTGATTAGTCGGCTTTTTTGTGGGCTTTTAACACCTAATATAATAGATGTCAGATTCTATCTCATATCACTACTTTCCTCTAGTGTTATATGAAGATTGTTGCATTATCACACAGTTGACACACATGAGACGCTGCACCGACACTCAAGAGAGTTGTTTTAATGTGATATAGGACTACTGTATGTTGGCTCTTTTATGGTTGTCTGATACTGAGGGAAACCGCCCATTAGCCCATTGATTATGCAGAGGTCTAGATATGCCAACAACACCTTACTGAGTCATTTTGATGAAGACATCATCATTAGCCTCAAGGAATATGGATTTTAGGAATGGTGCACTGTAAATACGTTTTTTTCCTGTCAGTCATTTCTTCTGCAGTATCAGACCAGGATATTCAGTTTGCAGTAAAAGCTGCACATTTAAGCAGCTGATACCATAAACTAGTCCCAAACCACTGATGTGGACAAACAGCTCATGTACAGTTGAATGACATAAATGTGTGGCAGCAAAATAAAATGTATCACCCATAATCACTTAATATTGAATATTGCTTAAGCTAAAACACATACATGTCCTATGGAATTTATGCACTTTAAAGTCCCATCGGAAATTTAATGCATTTCTTATGGGAAAATAGACAAAAGATTTAAAAAAGTGTAGTTATACCAGATGGCCTGATGCATCTGGTACCAGAACAATTTTGGTGGTAAAAACTTACCTTTATAAAGACATGCAACACCTTTACTGACTAACAACTGTATGCAACATGTAAAATGTCTACACCCGCTAAATTCTTGATAAACGTTTTTTTTGATATCTTACAATGAGAGTTAATAGACATTGTTGTGTTGTTCGATGGTTCTGCATTGTTTTGCAGTTTTCGGTTATATCACTGCTATACTTTAACCAGAAATATTGCAGTATATATCAGCTGACACTCAAACTATTCAGCCTGTGTTATTTTTTCTTAAGGAATTTGGGAAAATTTAAAGAATAATACTCAGTACAAGTCTTACAGATGATCATCCGATGAGGCTGACGTGTATGCCAAATTGAAATGAAAAACTGTATCCCCTTAGAGAAGATCATCTATGTCCTGAAAATCAGATATGATGCTTCTGTAAAGATTTGACAGCATTTTATTGAATATATGGAACCTTAACCTTGATCCACTGTGGACTCACTATAACATTTGAGCTGGCTCGATTGTAAGCTAATACTGACATCCAGGAACGGTTGAGATTTCTTAATGACACACTGTGGGGTTTTGTTTGTTTGTTAGTTGTTGTTTTTTCTTAGTTTATTTTTTTTGTTTGTTTTTTTAAACGTGTAGTTTAAATTATATTTATATATTTATATTTGTGGGAATAGGTTGTATTGGTCATGTATAATAGAAAACTTTAAATAAAGTATTAAAAAAAAATATATATATATATATATATATATATCTTGGTTCTTTCGAACATCACAAACAATGTTGTTTAATTGATGTAAATCAATAAAATCATTGTCAGTTACTTGACATTAACATTTCTTTCCAGTTTCATTTCTAGAAAATTTGAAAGGACATATATTGTGATAGGGGATTTTTTATTATGTATGAAAGATGGGCTGAAAAGACTTCCTGTTTTGTCTTGTTTTTGCCGCAGAGGTAAGAACAGACTTCTTTTTTTTTTTTTATACAACTATGCTTTTGAAAAGCAACACTAAATGAACCAGGGAAAACATCAACATTATAACAACATTATATTATAACAACACTATTGATATTGTATAGAATTGAATTGAAACTGGACATAAGTCATTGTTTAAGTTTTTTATGTTGAATATGCTAAAATTGTCAACCTATGTAACATATCGACATTATCGACATTACACCCCTAATGTCTGCTCTATAACAGCTGAGGTGTCAGAGGACAGGGACACACATCAGAACCACATCTGACACACAACAGATACACATCAGAACCACAACAGATATACATCAGAACCACATCTGAAACATAACAGACACATTATGTGTCTGTTATGTGTCAGACACATAATGTGACACACAACAGACACACAGCAGACACACAGCAGACATACAGCAGACACACATCAGACACACAACAGACACACATCAGACATACAACAGACACACATCAGACATACAACAGACACACACATCAGACATACAACAGACACACATCAGACACACAACAGACACACATCAGACACACAGCAGACATACAACAGACACACATCAGACATACAACAGACACACATCAGACACACAACAGACAGACATCAGACACACAGCAGACACACAACAGACACACAGCAGACACACAACAGACACACATCAGAACCACAACAGACACACATCAGACATACAGCAGACACACAACAGAACCACAACAGACACACAGCAGAACCACAACAGACACACAGCAGACACACATCAGAACCACAGCAGACACACATCAGACATACAGCAGACACACAACAGAACCACAACAGACACACAGCAGAACCACAACAGACACACAGCAGACACACATCAGAACCACAGCAGACACACAGCAGAGCTCACTGGATAATAACGTTAGCTCATGCACCAACTTCAAAGGCTATATTGGGCCATCATGCTGCTTATTCCTTAAGTCTCTGTCGGGCTCTGTGTGACTCACGGCGGCTCATAAACACACACACACACACACACGCACACAAACACCAACACATAAACTAGCAGATGGAGTATAAGAGTGCAGATACCACTGAGAGAGTGCAAAACAAGACACATGATGGAGAAAAACAGAAGGAGAGAAAGAAGCTGATGGGGGGTCAAGGGGCTCAAAGAAGAGGAGGTTGGTGTGAACCGAGATAAATACAGGGGGGGGGGGAGGAAGATGAGTCATCAGCCTGATCTATCATAGGGAGCTATATTTCTGTGGTAGCTGTCGCTGCGCTGCAGAAAGCAGGAGGAAGGGGAAAGACGTAGAGGAAAACTGTCAAGACCATGAGGGCTGTGGGAGAGGGTTCATCCTTTTATACATTCATTAATCAGTCAATAAGGTCTCCTCAGGTGTGCGAAAAAGAGTATTTGGATTTTGTATATTATCTGGAAAATTGTTATATGTGTGCAATAGTTTGTGGCATTTCATACACTAGAATTAGACGGTGTGGAAAGCGAGGGAATGCACGTGATTTCACAGCAGGAGGAACTTAACGCAGTTACATCCACTGAGTGACAGAACGCTCCTGCGGAGTTTCTGCGTTACTGTTAAGATTAGATACAGAGATTACAAAAAACAGTCTAAGTTGAGAAAGAGTTGATGCGACAGACTGTGTAATATGAAAAGAGAAACAGATAGACGGAATCTAAGTACATGTGGCTGGGATGTCTTACATCTTAAAACAAATCTAAACAAAAGGCACAAGAAGACACAAAAGCACCTCTTTCATCATATGATCAATACTACAGAAACAAACTGACAATGCCTGACCTCATGTAACAGGTCATTTTGGTTTATTTTCTCTTTTAGACTTTTGTTTCATGGTTCATTATAAAATAACGACCTGCCTAGCATAATTTGAAAAGGATGGGGAAGCAGCTAATAATATCTGTTGTTGTTTAATCTAATAGCTTTCTCCCTCTCCTTTTTTTCTAGGATGGATGACATTCAGCTCTGCAAAGACATCATGAGTTTAAAGCAGGAGCTGAGAAAGATTGTCGCAGTGCCAGGTGAAGATCGAACAAATACCAGCAAAAGCCACTGATAAGCATTTCAGGAAATAAGAATTGATCCCGTCTATGCAAAAGTGTCAAGGCTCCTTGTTTGTGCTATTGGCAGAAAGTGCTTCTGTTTGCAGCTCACCAGAGTTTCATACCATCAGCAGGAGTCAGGGTGATTTATAGCAAGTGCCATTATACTAAACTAAGCAGGATTGATCGAAGGTCTCTGGGTAGTGTTGGCGTTCTGACAGGGAGGGATAACTTTATTTGCACAAACACATGTGCGGGATTGGGAGGTATTTGTATCTGTATCTTTGCTGAATGGCTGCCGATGTCAGCTGCATCAGATACACCAACATGGATCTCTGTTTAAAGTCGTCCCAGTAACGGTTTTCACTGAGCATTTGATAGTGTTAAGTACTTCAGATGCAGCTTGCAGAAGATTAACATTTGCATAATTAAATCATCTTTGTTTGGAATAAATTAACATGCGGAGAGAATTACAGGTTTTAATGTGGTTGTGAGCCTTCATTTGTTTGATGTGAGGAGTAAGATATTGAGATCTCAGCTCAGTATGCTCTGCTGATTCTCATCTCATCCTGTTCATGACTGTCTTTTATTTCATTTTCCTTCTCCCCCTTATCCCCAGAGAAAGAAAAAACCAAGAAGCACAAGCAGCGAGAAGAGGAGCTGATCCTAAAGATCCATAAAGTGGTGCAGAAGAGGGATTTCCTGGTTGATGATGCTGAGGTGGAGAGATTAAGGTAGACTACTCAAACAGACAGTGGATGTTAATATCCGAGAGGACATACGAATTGTAAAAAGCTTTTTTCCCCTTAATTACAGTGTGAAGGATACTCATTAGAGTAAACCAGTGGGTAACATGTGAGCATGACTGAAGGCAGGGTACGAGGTCTCTTCATCATCACACCACTGCCTGTGGGGTGTGCATGTGTGTGTTGTTGTGTGTAGGAAGCCCATTGATGACCGCAGCCCTGCATTGTCAGTTTCTATTTTATCTGCGCCCACAGATAACGCAGTGTGCGACACAGAGATGACACTGTGATATAAAACCAAAGGCTGGTTTTGAAACACTGAGTAAAATGTGAGGTTTTCTGTGGAAAAATATGTATTATTTTCTTCTTTATCAAGCATCAAGTCACCACAGAAAAGTGTGCAACATGTTTTCAACAAGAAAGCCACTGCAGCTCTGTGAGGCACAGCACATGTGGGGCTTTATGCGAAAGGTACACCTAATATACCAGGAATATTTCTAAGTAGTGGCAGACTTACACCTCAACCCAAAAGGCAAAGTGCAATGATGGTCTGACCTTCATTTTATGATTCCTTGACCATGAAAACCTGCCCCTACAATTTGGAATATTATCGTTATAATACCTAGTTTGTTAGTTTGTGTAACATACAGTCTTTCACCAACGTTGTTTCTCTTCAGGGTCTGGTTAAGGAACCTTTGAAAACTTACTGATCACAGTCACAAGTCTGTATTTCCATTACTATCTGTTATGCCACAGTTGTAAATTTTACCCATGAGCCCAACAAATTTGATATCCTGGATCACCAGAGCAGCATGGTGGATCCACGTTAAAAGCCAACTCTGGCCTTGGGGCCATTGTTTGTGAAGGTTCTCTCCAGGCACTATGGCTCATTGGTGAACTGATGACTAAATTTCCTGTAGGTGTGAATGCGAGGATGAATAGTTGTTTGTCTCCATGGGCTTAATTTATTAGGATCCAAATAGCTAGTTCTAAATTTTGTGTGCATTCTAATAGATTGCACGTTTGGTTTGCGGTTGATCTACTAACAATAATTGCGTGAATGACATCAGGTGCCAGGTGGAGGCGTTGCTATTTAAATCAAACTGCAGAAGTTTTAGAACTATTTTTAATACGCGTTACCGGAGTTTGGACGGAGAACCGAGTGAAAATTTATTTTATTGCCATGGAACAGGAGGTGTTAGAGGAAGAGGCAAATAAACATGTTGTGAGCTTCTGATATAGATATATATATCTATATATGTAAATATATACATAACTATATACATACGTTAATATATACATAACTATATACATATGTTAATATATACATAAATATATATATAAATATATAAATATATATATGTAAATAAATATTTTTATATTATGACATCTTCATTTGGATTACAAATATAACTTGGCAAAAGATTGATCCGGAAAATGTGGTGGGTTTTCCAGATTACACAGGATTCATCTTGGGGTAACAGACATCTTGATTTGTCTAGTTGGAAAACCCCGGTATAAATATTAATACATGGTTCTGTTTATTTTGGACTCAGCGTGTCCAGTACCAGGTGCAAAGAGTGCTAGTCTTACAAACCAGATGCATTGTGATCAAATCTCTAGCTATGACTGTATCGTCACTTCAGGGAGAAGGAGGAGGACAAGGAGATGTCGGAGTTCCTCAGACTGAAGCTGATGCCTATGGAGAAGCTTAAAGTCACACAAAGTAAGTGACCACTTAAGAGAAAATTAAAAAAAACATACACAGAATTCTTCACTTCCTCTATGTGATCATCTCTTTTTTCCTCTCTGTGAGAAGATCCCCCAAAGCTCAAGAGACAAATCCCAGAGCAGCCTCCCAACAAGCCATCCATCACCAAGTCAGGAGTAGCCATCATTAAAGATTGCTGTGGAGCTACCCAGTGTGCCGTCATGTAACCCACTCTGACATCTTTATGACCCTGCCCCTTTATCAGAAACAACACGTCATTCCATAGTTCGCTTCCTGATACACAGAGAACCTCAGTGAGGCAAGTTTCTCCATTGAACTGTTCAGGAATCCGTTTCATAATTACGATAGTCGTAAGGATTCAATTCAGAGTTTGAGGACTGACCCGTTTGGTTTTTTTTGCGAATGAAGGAACAGAAGTAAAGGGAATAGTAATAAAAGATCTATCTATCTATATCTATATCTATATATATATATATATATACACACACACACACACACACACACACACAAACCATATATACACACACAACTTGACACTTCTTTACAAGCACAATGCTCACAGAGTGGCGCATAAATGCTGGGGTTCTCCGTCTAACAGGAAAAAAACAAAACTGTTATTGTTTCATGTTTGTCAACGGGTATTTAGTCTTCCATTTCAGCCCATAAACACCAACCAGTAAACTTCTTTCACTTAAAGGAAACCCACAAATCTGCATTTGTAATCATTGTTCATGACTAATGAAGACATGTGGTCTGGACACACATTAAGACTCCATTACTGGTAGATAAATACTGCAGAGACAGACAAACAAGCATTTTATACTGGAGTTGATGGTTTTTGCCTCTATCCTTTGGCCAACTTAGGAATTAATCTTTATTTTTGTGACTGAATATGAATAAAGAATTATGAAGCTTACTCAGAAAAACTTGAACCCGACTAAAATTCTATTGCTACATCCTGTATGCGTCTATGAAGTTGTGTCATAGTAATCCAACTGTAAATGAACCAAATCATCGGAGTCCATGCTGCAGCTGCGTCAGTGTTCTCCAAACTCATAACAATTGATCATGTTGGCAGTTCTTTCGTAAGCCTTTAAAACGCACAAACAGTCTAGACAAACAGTAGTTCTATGAAACCAGAAGAATAAAAAATAAATGGTTGTTTTCGTAGAGTTCTTCAAAAACAAAGAATGATAATATATCTTCTTTTGAAGATTTGATTTGTGCTTCTGTTATTTCTAATAAATCCCCTGATACCATAACATCTCTGAGGAGTGAGTTAAGACTAAAAAGACAGAGTCCTGATTATGTGTTGTGAATATGGAAAAATAAGCTGTTGAATTTTTAACTAAGATCATTTTTAATAGTTAAATTTGCATCAATACTTTGACATTTCTCTCGGTGGTGCCTAATGCTGCCTCACATGAACCACTGTTGTAGCAGCATTTCTTGTTGTTTGCATTCATCGTTTGGTTTTTCTCCATCAGTGAAATCATCTCAGCCAACAGCTGAAGGCAACTTTTGACCCATGTAGATATTATGGATGTTGCTAACAGATTTGCATCCTCTGACTTTAGCGTTGCATTGTTGATAAATACCAGGACATGAACCAGACTGTATGTGGGTGTTTGAGTGTATTAAGCACATTTAGTGACTCATGTCCAACAAAGTGCTGCCATTTATCACCTCCTTTCTGATAACTTGGCAATTTGTAGTTGTAGTGAATTTATGGGGGTCCTAATGTTGAATATTTAACAATTATGCAGAAGATAAGCTGAAGCTACCTGTACATATATGTTTAAATAAAGAGCATCTTTCAGGAGTTTTATGAGTAATCTGATTCCTTTCAAAGCAGCACTAAAACATTGAGAGGAGGCAGGCGTGATGCTTGTGAAATTTATTTAAGGAAATCTTAATGGTCCCTTCAACAACATTTGACTGTTACAGCAACATCTCATGCAGTACAGCGACGTGACAGCAGGGAATACAATTGACCCAGGTAAAAATAATCAGAACAAAGGCATTTGTTGATTAAAGAACATTTCATGTGTGAAATAAGGGTCAGATACAGTTATACAGAAACTGGCAACGACACATAAACGTGTTTCTACCCCTTTCCGCTCACTGGGTAATTTCATGTATGTAGGTCATAAACCAAAACTATGCAAACGTGCATATTGCAACAGGTTGTCACCGATGTAACCATAACAGAGAGAGAGCTGAACAGAGAAGTTAAATGTATCCACTGGAGTAGGTTGTCACTGCAGTATTCTGTAGGAAAGCTAGGGTTTGCTCAAATTCACCAAAATAATGTTTTTTTTACTGGCAAAGTTAAATGCAGATTGCTTTTTAATCCCCAAACAATTCTAAATCCTTAATTCTTCCCAACTGGTCATTCCGTCATCAAACAGGCTTCCAGACAGTCAATAAAACACTGCTGGAAAGACCTTAACCCAAACAGTCTCTTTAATAAAAAAAACATTGATTGGTATCATACATTTTGTGGAATAGCCAGGTGGAAAATATCAAATGTTTAAAGGCTTTTCACCAAAAGTCAAAATCAAAGCTGATAAAGTATCTTGTATAACAACAGTGCTGAAAGAGGTAAGTATTGAAAATGATAAAATGGGCTCCTGCCCATTTTACAACCCTTCAACAATCAGCTGCACCTGGATAGCGCTTAAGGTCACAGGCAGCAGATATTTAGTAGCATCTCAGCAGCCAGCCGTCTTCAAAACTCTTGAGACAGAGGGAACTGGAGAAAGCGACACCCACCTTCAAGTAAAAGCTCATGCAAGTAACGGGGTGGTGCGATGGAGTTTCCCACAGTGCCGTGGCAAATACAAACCATTGTAAAAGCCCGGCCCAATGCAGAGAACCACAACCAGTCCTCTGAGTGTACGTCAGTATGTTCAGGAGGCTTCCCAGAGCCCTGTGATTCTCCACAAACAGCCCATCGCCTCCCGTTCCATCTATCCTCCCTGAAAACGCACACTGTTTACTAAAAATCAAAAACTACAGAGCGCGCACTTCTCGCCTCAAACTCTGAAACTCAGCCATGGTGGAGGTCAAGCAAAGACACAGCAACCACCAGCAACAAGGTTAATCTAAAAAACCTTGAGCATTTATGTGGCAGCTGTTAGGGTGATCGCCAACCCTCAAGATCCCTAAAACATGGTGGAAATAAAAGACTGCTCTTCAACTAAATCTTATCATCATCGGCTCCTCCTGGGCTTACACCATGCATAAACTCATTTATGCACTGCGCGCATATTTCAAACCACCAACTCCAGTGTAAACCACACATACACACAGACAAAAAACAGCTAAAACAACAAACACACTGGCTGCTGGCTAAAAGCTGAAAATAAGCAAAGTATACCTCGGTTTAAGCCGCCCAGGTACGCACCTGGCTGGAATGTTAACAAAGCCACTTTTCCCCTTTTCCAGGGATTAGTGGCATCCTGGAGAAAAACGCCAAAATCTTTGCTATAAACTAAGCCTAAGTACGTCATGAAAAGGCTTTCCTGAGAGCAGTCCTTCTATCGTCTGCGCTTTAACTGTTGACTTCCTTTACCGAAAGCCACAATCCGCACAGATTATGTTCATCTCTTCAATCCATCAGGAATGGCCACCGGATTCACCACACAAAGGCCAAACTCTTCGTATAATTAAATAGCAACTGAAAACACTTTCCTTTTGTTCCTTTACGGAGACAAAAGTCAAAGTAGACCTCAAAGAATCAGCTCTTAACAACCCAAGGCGAGACTGAAGGAATGAGACAGCAGGTGTGTGTGTGTGTGTGGTGCCCAATTTGGTTGCCGTGTCTCAAATACCAACAAAGCTAAATCTTCAAAAAAATGGAAGGAGTTCATATTAAATCAAGCGCCCTGTCTTTGGGGATATAGTACGGAAGTATACAAGAAGGTTTCTCTATATGGTATGGAAACAAAACTTTTCTTAACCTTCTGTCATTGGTTAATCTTACAAATGGAGAGCATCGGTAGCTGCACCTCTGGAATTTTACAGTTACTCCCTAGACTTTCCCTTAAAAATTATTATACGTCTACAGTGACAACCAACTCACTTTTAGACTGTTAACTCTTGGACACCAAGTGTTCCTGGAAATAAAGTGGCTCTAAAGTGAAGATGCACATCCATGGAATAAATACAATTCAGCTTCCCTCCAGATGAAATCAAACACTGGTTACCGTAGGTCAATTTGGCAAATTAAAAGAATTGCAGGAAATCTGCAAGATGAAAGGAACAATTTAGTGAACATCACGGTGATTATGAAAAAAAACAAGCACAGCTGACAAAGATAGCCGGTAGGTGATTATGAGAGCAGAAGAATACAGTCTACGGTTAGCATGTAGCGCGTGTTCAGTGTAGCCGGTCAAGACATTTAAAGTTACACCATGTGTAAACTAGTATTGCTTTGTGCTTTTTGTGTGGACTTCAGAGGCCTGCTGTGAAGGAGAAGTTGGCAGCTAGCTTAAATCTGCTGCGCTGGACCTTTCTGCTGGGACTCTCCATATACAAGGGGGTCTTCATGGCAGAGGTTGGTGGTTTCGGAACTTCAGGGTCTTCTAAGCTGCCAGGCTGCTCAGGTGGTTCAGAAACACTGCAAGCTGCAAAGTCACGTTCATCACTCACTGAAATTACACCGAGTACAGACTGAGCTCACACCTAATGATTGACAGGAAGCGTGTGGAACTCATTAAAATATGTTTTTATTCTTCTTTGCTTCCCATGAAGTCTTTCTAAAAACCATCTAGGCACTAAGGAAATATCCTTTCCAGATTTTGAAATGTAAATACATACCAAATACATAGCTGATAGACTAAATAGCTTAGGACTCATTTTTGGGGGGAACATACTGTATTGGGACGTAGGGGCCAAAAACCAGATCGAGCAGCAACATTAACTTTAACTCCAGTTACAAAAAGTTTAAAAACTGACCTGTTGGTGGGGTTTTCTCCTCAAAGTGAATCAGATCTGTCTCCTGGAGGAGAACAGGGTCAGGGTGGAGTTGAGGGGACGGGAGGCAGGATGGTACCGGACCACATAGCAGGTCTACAGGAGATATCAGACCCAGCAGCTCCGACTCTGCTGCTTCGTCTCCAACTGGATAATAGAGGGAATATATTTTGTTTCATCCATATTTTAAATCAGAGATAGGTGCATTGGAGAGAGGAACCATCTTTAAAGGGTACCCCGACTGTCAATGACAGTATTTTATGTGTTCTTAACACCGTGTATCATTATGAAAAAACATTTATGGCAAGTTATTGTTGTAAGGTACCGTTTAACCATCAAATGACTCCTGTTTTTTTGTGTAACAATTTGTTCCCAATTGTCTAGTCAAACACTTTTAAGTCATACATTATTTTTTTTTTTAAATGAATCATGTTAATGCATAAGTGTCAAAGTGTGGAACATTGCAAAATAAGCTGGCTATATCCCACTGGATACCATGTAGCTTATCTTTTTGGAAGCGTTTGCAAATACAAATGTCTGGAAATCAACCCAATGATCTGTTCATCTTCACATATTACAACTCGGCATCTAATAATGGAAACGTTCCAAGTGCTGAAAATAGAAATGAAATAAAAATAAATTAATTAAAAAAAGAAAAAGCTTGATAACCGTTTTTTGTTACCTGGACTCTGGGATCCAGAAGTTATGTTGCTAACTGGGCTTTCTCTTGGGGTCTCCATGTTGTCTCTTGGTTGGGGGCTGTTGGGGGCTGAAGAGTTTCCCTTTGCTAAATTATAAAACAGAATAGACATTGTTTAATCTTTTATCATTCCCATGTAATCCATTAATATCCCCAGGCAAAGCCCAAAGTTAAGAGATGTGTAAATAATGACCCCTGGCTGAAATGATCACGTTACAGCTTGTGTAAGAGCCAATGGCAGGCTTGAATCAGTGATTGAACAAATATGGCATGAGGATAATTACTTTTACCTTTCATATCGTTTTTCAAAACGATAATCCTCTTGCGACCCTGACCTTTGATCCAGACCACCTGATGACAAGTCACAAAGCAAAAAAAATATAAAATATATAAATAGACAATAATTAAATATTTGCTAATATACAAGTTTTCATGATGTGGTATTGATGTTATAGCCATGGGTTTTAAAAATATAATAAAATGGATTAGCGGCTCAAGAATGACATTTATAAACCACCAGCAGATCTCAACTTATTCAAATGGCATCGAAACCCACCTGCGGAATGGCGCTGAGCAACTCATCAGTGCTCATGTATCCGTAAGAGCGTGCTTCAAGGCAGCAACCAGTAAATTTGTTGTAAGCTCCTTGGAAATCAGTCAGGAAGATCTGGTTGTAGTGGTAGGTGTGGAGCAGGGCGCGTACATTTCGGGCAAAGTGGTAAAGCCTAGTCAGCCTCACCCACTCCTCCCCATGACCACTGGCACAGTCACCAGTTTGGCTGTTGTCAACACCTTCTTCATGGTACAACTTTGGAATAAGAGGAATTAAACACAGATGGCTCTGTATCTGAGCAGGAGTGCAAAACTGCTGGACATGAAGGTAAAATACAAATTCCAACATCCACTCACTTCAACAAGGTATGGGAGGCTCTTGAGTAATTCGCTGAGGGAGAGGAACCCATATTCACATGGGTTGAGAGTGGTTTTATGGACCGCAAGGTATCGGTCACTCATTACCGCCACTCTGAGACCACTGGTAATGTGCTGATCCTCTTGGGACATGAGCAGATCCAGTAGCTGGGAGGTCAGTGAGCGCAAAGACTTCCTGTTGATCAGCTGCACCTCTCGACCCTCAGAGCCGTCCACCACCTTGAAACACAGAGTGACGGCTTGTTTATTGGCATCTTACTGGTAATCAAGAAAAAGCAAGGACCATCAAAAGTGTCATCATATTCCTCTTTGTATTCCTGATATCACCATAAGGATTTTTATATTTATAATAATAATAATATAATAAATAATACATTTAATTTATAATGCACTTTACATTTGGATCAAATCTCAAAGTGCATGAAACAGTTTTAGATCAGTTTCTTATGATTACATTTGTGAGCTGTAGTTTAATCCAACAACTATCATCTACTGTCCTACATCTCAGACATACTTAATAAAGTTCTTTAATGTTTGCTGTGCTCTGCCATCAGCTTCTCCGGGTCTTTCACCATTCCACTTTCATCTTTCACCCATGTGAGTCAACTGTAGAGTGGATACCAAACTGAAGACAAGTTTCCAAATCATCTACCCCAGTTGGTATTTTCTTGGTGAATAGTGGATAAGTTTGTTTTTTTTGAGAAGCTGGATTTGCAAAAGGAGCTGTTGCGTCAGCGATACGCCAGTAAAAGTGCATTAATAAAAATATTATTTCTATCGAGACATTTGTAACAAAAGTTACAGTTCTGGCCAAGGAAACAACTTATGTCCTTGGCTCCTGGAAATGCTGTGCTGATGCAAAGGTAATGGAAGTGCAGAAATATGTGTACTGAAGAAACCAATCATGAGATGCACCCGTTTAGGGTTCCAACACAGCAAGTGTGGAATTTCACTGAATTCTGTCCAGACCATCCATCCATCCATACAGGCAAGGGAATTCCATATGTACCCATTGCGAGGGTAAAACAAATCTTTTACAAGCACAATGTGGATAAACTAATGCTAACGGCAGCAAAAGGAATGATGATGTAACCAAATACATCATTCACATTGAATGTTATAGTTGAATAAAATATATCATAAGACCTTGAAGGATCAGGCACTTATATCTAAAGGGTAAAACAATTTTGAACCAATTAGAAACCTTTACTTAAACCCTAAATGTGTCCTTTACCTTGACAACATGACAGAGTTTGGTCAACAGTGCTGGCAGGGAGCTGACGTCGTAGTCCTGCAAGCGAAGGCCATAACCAAAGGTCTTGCTGTACTCTGTAAGTAACAGGCTGACCGGAAGGCTGGAGTTTTTCTGAGCCCGAAGCAGCTTGACCAGCTGAGCTGCCAGAGCCTTGATGCGCTCCACTTCTGTCAGAGTCAGCACCTTCTCCTCACCGCACTCCAACACCTGACCAAGGCGGTTTAAAAACAGTGTTCATGTAGTAATAAGAAAAGATGTCTGTGGATTCAATAATCCAGTTCAATTGTTGATAATAATAATCTTTACTTTATTTTTCACATTTTACCCGGTACATAAATACAGTACGTCGTGAAATATATCTCTGCATTTGACCCATCCCCTGAGGGTGCAGTGGATGGCCCATGTGAAGGGCCCGGGGAGCTGAGTTTTCAGGGTCTTGCTCAAGGACACCCCTGAAATACTTTGATAGTTCCGACAAGAATGCCTGCTTTCCTTTTGACATTAAGTTACTGTAAATATTTTGTTATGAAGAACACTAATGTTTAAGTGTTGCAGCACCGATGTTTACAGAATAAATGACATCATTCAAACACAGTCTAACTCACCATCAGTATGTCAGGGATTGCTTCGAAGAGCTCCATGAGCTTGGTGAAACCGTAGTAGCTGAGCTTGCACTGACGCCCGAAGTGATGGTGATAGGTGGGGATGAACTTACTGAAGGACATTCGGCAGTGAGGTTGGTGACGGAGAAGGTCCACCACCTCCTTTCCAAACTGCTTTGTGCGCTCAATTTCCTCAACTGTACGGTCTATAAGAGGGAATTCAATCAATTTCATGAAAACAACACAAGCAGAAATGTTTAGCATTACTCATACTTTGGTATTTGACTTCAATGCGCTCACAATTAAGTTATTTATGTGTTTTTTCTTGGAGGATAAACAAAATTCTGACCTCCATATATAACATTTTAATGACCAGTTAGTCTTTCAAGTGTCTGGTCTTTTAAATGTCTGGTTTCAACAGACCTCTCTTGGGAACAGATATGACTGTATCCATGTCCTGATGTGAGATAGTGATGGTAGTATCAGGGATCTCCGTCAGCAGGTCCATCAGGTCACATATGCCATAGTCAATTACCCTCCAGTCTCTAGAGAAGCACCTGAAAACAAATAAAAGCTGCTGACAAAAAAGCAACCAAAGGCTATACCATTAACCAAATCTTTTAACTGACTTCCAGTTTCTACAGCTGTTAATGAAGGGATTCCTAGACAATTTAACAGGTACACAATGTTTTAACTGAACTTCTGCAAAACTGAGAGACCTTTTGGTGACATCATCTATAACATGCAACGTTGACTGACCAATGGTACGCCTGCAGGAAGTCCTTGATTGCAACTTGTTTACTGGCTTGAAATTTAAGCAGTTTCAACAGGTCTTGGGTGAAGCGTTTCACTTGAGCACGATGGGTCAGGGTCAGTAAACGTTTGGTACCCATACCCAAGATCTTTAGGAACAGAAAACAACAAAATGTGTAAACTACAAACAAGCAGGGATTAAACTTATTTGAATTTATTTGTTTCACTTGGCATTGCATCTCCTGCAATGTGACTTTTGCTTAGGGGCAGATTGTGACTGATGCAAAGATTATCTTGTGGCTCTTTTATGACTTGTGAATTACCCCTTTAAAACTGTAATTTCCCCTTTGGTATTAATAAAGTAAATCACACTAAAAGAAAATCCAATGAACAGGGGCAACACCTAAAATCTCACAAATCCTCTTCATTATGTTACCCTATATTAGCACTTTGAGATTTAATCCAAATGTAAAGTGCATTATAAATTAAATGTATTATTATTATTATATATTATGCAAGTCGAGGTTAACAATATTTCAATGCATAATGGTGCTGGAACTTAAAGCAACTAGTCAAAAATGTCAAATTAAGATTTTCTTGTCACCTACAACGTAAACACTCCATGCTGTTCTGCTGCTCTATGCATGAGTCTGCAGATTATCAACTCATCATTCATTCATTATCCTTAACTGCTATCCCTGTTCAGGGTAAGGGGAAGTTGCTTCTCTACAAACAAAAGTAGAAATAGATTTGCTAAAGCAGTGAAAGATACGAGCCGACTCATTATCCAGATACCTGAAGGACATGTGGGACGGCCTCCAGAAGTTCCAGCAGCTTTGAGAAGCCGTAATCAGAGACGCGACACTGCTTGGCAAAGTGATGGTGGTATGAGGGTATGAACTTGCTCATTGGCATGATGCAAGATGGCTGATTTTTCAACAGGTCAATGATCTCTCTGCTGAACTGAATGAGTTGGGGATTACCAACTGGACTCTTGCAGCGCTGTATCCAGGGCTCTGCATGAAATATATATTTTTAACCGTTTGTAATATGTAGAGTATTGGAAATGTCAAACAACCTTTACGTCAACCTTAAAATAAAAATTATTTTGAATGTTCCTACCAGAGTTGGCTGCTGGCGGTTTGTTGTGGATCCACTTGATAACTTTGAAGCCATTCTGAGCTGTGACAATGGTGATGCTGGGAACACAAGTAATGAGGTGTTCCAGAGGAACGCCACCCTCCAGCGTCTCATTGCCCAGCTGCAGAGGGCTGAATTTAGCTGCATAGCAGTCTGGAAAACTAAATGGGAAATATCCTTTATTATTGACTATATAATGTCTAAAAATACACTTTTATTTAAGAAAAAAAAAATACTCAAAGTACTGGTTATCACCTGAGTAATGGAAGAGTGCCTTCATGTGATTGCAACAAGCTGTGCACCTCGGGCGCTAAAGTGCTCAGAGACATCACAATGAAAGGTATTTTATAGGAGTCGGGGTCAAAGTCAGCCTCACTAAAGAAAAGGGAAAAAAGAAACAAAGTATCAAAATGGCTATGGTCAGTTGAGAATTGTATTGTTCAGAGTTCTATTAAATTTTTTGCAAAAATTGGCATATAAAACACAATATCACTCATATCAGCTAAATTCAAACCACCTGAAGTCCTGCAGTGAGTAATGTTGTCTGCAAACAGGTTCATGGTACTCCAGCTCCTCAAACACCACAGGGCTGCCGCTAGCAGAGGAGGAGCTCTCCTGGGACTGAGAAGATCCCAGTGGGCTCTGACGTATTTGGCTGCTGGACAGAAGACAGACAAGCCTTGAGCCTCCCTGTTCCCGCACAGCCACCACCTCTGGAAGCCTGTACAGATCCCCGATCACAATCTTACGGCAATATCTGAGAGGGAGGTAAAAAAAATAAATAAACAAATGAAAAGAGCATTATTAATCAGCAAAGTTCTTGAAACTTCTCATTTAGGATTTCAAACACTGCAAAACTAGTCCGTGTTAGCATTGCTATTAAAGTGTAAATACAGCCTTGTTGATCTAATGGGGTTTTCGCTTTAGTTGTGTTAGGTTGGTGCTATTGTTTCCACAATGCTTATTTGATATTACACTTCATTTTTGACATTTGTTGTCCAATTTCTGAAATTGATGGAAATCATGTTCTTTTTTTAAACCTTTGTCCTTTTGCAGGATCCCTGAAAGTGCATGACGGGTCCAGTTTGACAATCATGGAAAGAAGCAGCGCTACTTACTTTTTCTCATAGATCTCAGTGAACTTGAAGAGGGGAAGGCAGTTGGCAGGTGCATCCTGAAGAATGCTGATGATCTCTGTGCTGTATAATGAAAAGGCAGAGATTGACCACCACAAATTCAACTAGAAAGGTCCATCAAATTTCTTGTATACATTTGTATAAATTCCATGATCTTAAAAACTCCAACTATACTTGACAGTACCTGAGCATAGCAAGGGATTTGTTATTGCCACCAGTGATCAGAGACACCTGAATGCGCTTGCCACCAATCTTATATCGGTGCAGGCCACTGACAGCACTTATGGCCTGTCGCAGTATAAACATCTTTACTGTGGCCTTCAGCTGATAGTCAGTGTGGGGGCTGAGTTCAACAGCTTTAACCTAGAAAACAAAAAAAACAAAATCAAGCAGGGCATGTTTTGAGCCCAAGATGAATCTCTTTACTTAAAAAATTCAAAACAATCTTATTGAAAGCAAAAGCATTGCTGTATGTCTTACTCGGCCGTATCGGGAAAAGGTGTCATGCAGTGTTTGTTGCAGATCCTTGCGAGATATTCTGTAGTCCAGGTTAGCAACTTGGACCTCTGCACCATCTGAGAAAGGCTCAGAAGGACCATCAGGACAGGAGCTACGAGGGCCAGCAAGGAGGGGTGAGGATCGGCTTGACAGACAGGGGGAAGCACTCCTTCAATAAAACAAAGGAAATAAATTTATAGCATTAACTTAGATTGAATTTAGTATCATAATCTTTATTCATACAGCCAATTTCAATATCATGTTTCCACTTACATTTATATTCTATTTTCTTTTACTCACTTATTGCATATTTTATATTCTCTAGAACAAGAATTTCCTTCTGGCTCAATTAAGTTCAATCTTATCTCATCCCGCATCTTAATATGCTTCATAAGGGCACAATATTACGAGTGAGCCGGTACGATGAAGAAAAGCTTGTCTTCTGATAATTTGAAGAAAATGAATTAACTGCAGGAGTCTCAATTGTCTTATGTAAATATATGTGTTTATTAAAGACAGTGACAGAAGATCCCGGTACACCCAGGCGCGGGTCTCATCCCTGATTCTTGCCATTCATATCCAGCAAGATCTTAATATGCTTACAATGTCAGTCAATCTACCAGGCCAGGCTGTCTTGTCCTTCAGACAGAATAGTGGCCACACGATTTGCCAGACATAAGATAAGGAAAGGCGTCAGAAACGAGTGAGGAAAAGGTAGTACGTTCATTTCCCTAACCGTTTAATCAAAATATATGGCTGACTTGACCATAATATTATATTACCTCGATGACCAGGAGCCCTGGGACATGACAAGAGGACTGAAGCTCCTGTGCAGATTCAACTTGCTGAAGGCTGAGGGAGTGCTAATCTGAAACTCTCCTGAAGTTCTATCCTTTTGATCGACAGGGGACTCCGTCACAGTGCGAGGATTGGAGTCCTCTCTTCTACTTGACAAGTTAAACAAGAAACAAAAGAAAGGGGACACATTTAAAGGCAATATCCTTTCTAAGATATGAAGTGCTTTGCTGTACTACTGCTTTTTAGGTTTGTGCTTGATTTGCTTGAAAATGAAAATCGCAAATTCAAATGTCCTATGAGCAGAAATTTTAAGGGCTAGAGACAATTACTAAAAAGGAATTTATCCGTTAATCCAAGTCAAATGCATCCAAGCCGTGTTTGTACCTCCTTCTGTGGATAGATTCTCCAGTGAGCCCAGGTTTAGACAGCTGCTCCAGAACTGATGTTTCACCGTTACTTTGTGGGGAAGAGGAAGCAGCACGTCCTTTGTCTAGGTGGTTGGAGACAATTCTGGGTTTGGCCTCCAAAGTAATCATCTCCTGGATAAGACAAAGGTAGCAGATGACAATAATGGAAATTCTGACTAGATAACACTGATGTGTTTGTTTGCATGTGTGTGTATATGTCAAGCTTTGCATTAAGTCACACAATGAGGGATCCTCTGAGACTTAAACTAGGAAGGTGCAATTTAAATGTAAACCAGTTGACTATAACAATCATATAGTGATTATTATAGTCACCTGGTTTACAGTTGACCACATTCCACAACACCAGATGAGTATTTATTTGTGGTTCTTGTCTCTGTTCAAATGTTGTCTTGTGAAGGAATTCTCTGAACTTGAGCACATGGCATCATACACAATGTGACGTGCAATTTTTAACTGCACATCACAAATATGTTCAGTCATCATGACTGCCAGGTGATCATTTCAGAGACAGTATTGACAGATTTGTGATCGTAAACTGTAAATATTTGTTTGACCCCAATGCTTGGATGAATTGTCAAACTACAGATAAACCTTTGAATACCAATCCCTAATTTTTTTTATAGATTTTTTTTTTAAACAGAAATCTATCATTTCCATCTCTAGTCTACCAAACTGATTTGTTTGGTTTCCATCAAAAAACAGAAGTAAACTTGGTCATTGCAGCCACCAGCAGTCATTTTTATCAAAATGAAGGACTACAGGACCCAAATTCCTCCACACAATAGAGGCATGAATCGAACTTGACAAAATACAGTCAGTATATCGGCACTGATATACCAAGCAGTTGCAGCCAGAAACAAAGCACTAAAGATATGAGCAATCTCATGCATAAGTTTGATGAAGGGCTAATGAACATGCAGGACAATAAGGGACAGATGACAAAAACGCAAAATGAATGCATGCACAGACAGACATATGAAGCCAAGCATTTTAAGCTGTTAGTTGAAGCAGCAATTATAAGGAGACTTGGGAGGAGGGGAGAAGCTACTATAATTTAATAAGCAGCCGGTTAAGGGGGAAGCAGGCACTGACGAGTCTGCTGACCTGATGGGGTTTGGCTGGAGCACCACCGGGAGGCCCACTGCAGCCCCTCCTAGGGCTGTAGGGCCTTTCAGGCACTGAGCATGTGGTGTGGCACAGGCGGGCTGCTCGCCGTGGCCTCCTTGGTGACCTGGGCTTCTCCAGGGGCAGAAAAGAGAAGGAGGATATGGACGGGGGAGGAGCAAACATTGAGTCCTGGTTTTGAAAAGTCTGTGGCAGAATCTGAGGCAAGTGTTGGGGCTGAGAATGAATCTCAGGCTCAGGACTTGCATCGTCTCTGGGTAATGGGGAGAAGGCCAGGCTGATTCGACGGCCACACACATCTTCATTTTCCATTCGTTTGCGGGCACGGGAAGCTGCCTCAGGGCTGCCAAAACGGAGGACCGCTGTGCCCTGGGACACGTCCACCACCTTACCACCACAGTTGTCTGACAGGCGGCGGAGCCTGAGCTTCACAGCATTCCGAAGGCTCTTTTCACAGTTGACAGGAAGGTTGTGCACATAGAGGAGGTTGAAACTGGGCTGAGGGAGGGGAGGAAGATAGAGCGTGCCCATCTGGTTTGTATTATTTACAGTTGAAAGAATATCAGTACCCATCCCTTTGGAGGATGGCTGAGAGTGGTATAGATCATGAAAACATTCCAACCACCCCCTAAAAAAAAAACTGCACAAATAAATAACTTCCAAGATGAATAAGATTCACATGGCTTCTCTCTCTGCCATTCTAGTTACTGCAGAATAAAATGAAATTCTTTATTGGGTTTTCTGGCTCCTACACGCTATAGCTCCTACAACCATTGATAAAGAGTAATTCAAAAAGTATTCCTTGATTTTTAACAAAGCATTTGAAGGGCCTACCTGGGCTTTGACAAGCATGCGTGGCGGTAAATCAGCGGTGACCTCTTGAAAGGCCACGTGGCAGTGTGCATGCTGCAGTAAGGCTGAAGAGGTGTGGTTGCCATGGACAAGGATTACTTGGAAACCATGGCGATGACGTAGGTCACTCAGCTCACTTGCGAAGTTCACATCCGCTGAGAACAACAAAAATATAACACTTGTTACTAAAAAAAAACCTTATGGCATCAAGGCTGTAGCTAATTATAGTAGCTACTCACAAGATACTAGAACAACCGTTGCAGGTGCAGTGTGAGTCTCAGCAAAGCGTCGTAGACTCTGGCGAAGTTTGTCATCTGCAGCATTCTTGGCTGTGGCATTAATGTGTGCAACAGTAACCTGATAGACGAATATCAAGCATGAAATACACTGGATCCTCTGGCAGGGATGTATTTCATTCAAGTAAAACAATGTGATTTAAGATGCCCCTAATCAATAGCAATGTTAATTCAATTATGAAAATAAAAACAAATGTTATTAGTCATATCTCCAGTAAACGGGAGATAAGAGTACATAAAGTTTCATGAAAAATATTAGTTAAACTTGAAAGCATGGGGAAAAAATAAATGATAAAGGTTCCTTTACATCGAAAAGGATCCTTTTTCAGTATAAGGAAGATTATACACAGAAAAATTAGGATAACACTGTGTTCCCTATATTTTTCAGTTTTTACTTCCCTATAGTATTAGGCGAGGATACATTAAGTTTTTAAAAAGAAACAGTTTATGAGTATTAATCGGGAAACAAAATGCGACACACAGGCAGAACCTGTTCTATATCCCATTATTTTTCATAGTGCAGATATTAAAATAAAATGCATAACTGTCGGTACCTGGCAGTTGTTTAGCTCTTGGATGACTGATTTACTCTCCTTGCTGATATCACAGACACAAATGAACTCAGCTTCACGGTGGCCCTGAAAGAAGCGGCTGCGAATACGCTGAACAACAGCTCCTGCAGAGCGTCCACTGGGCACACTGCAGTTCTCAATATCCCAGAAGACACCAACTGGAGGGATGTTCTCAGGACCACAATTTTCAGATGAACCTAGGACTAAAAATATTGAAAAACTATTGAAATGCATGTTTGTTCTTCACAAGAATAGAATTATTAATTTTTGTTGATTTTGACTAATGGTCTTATAAATCCATTTCCACTCAAGATCAATCTAACATAAAATTTTAATTAAAGTATTTATGCAGCGATTCCACTAACCATACTTCGGGCCAGACTTGCCAAGGCTGGTTGATGGCATGAGCATCAGACCATCAGAGGAGTTACCACACCCATTACAAATGGGGACAGGAGCAGTCGGAGGAGCAGGAACATTGGGCCACATTTTGTCTGAGTCAGACGGCACAACATTCACAGGCTGTAAGAAAGTATAAAAACGGCATTATTCAAGGAAAAAATAAGGGAGCAATACTACCAAATGTACTTCATAAGAAATTCAAAACAGTTTTAGTTTCAATCAAATCCAGTACAACAGGCTGACCTTTTAATTTCCCTTTATCATGAGTTTAGAGTGAAGACTTAGCTTCGATGATCTATAACCAAATACTAGTCACACATGAATATCCAAGTAATAGTAAATCTTAAAAACATTTATCTGCTTGATAACCCACAGTAATCATTTACAAATACAAACAAAAGGCTCAACCAACCTTCAGCAGACAGTCCTGGCAGTAGTGTGCCCCATTCACACAAACCGTGCGTTCTACATTTCGGTGCAAAGGATAAGAACAGAAGTGTGCTGTGGTGGTTGTAGTGGTGATAGTGGTGGTGGCTGGGTGATCACCGAATGTGCTTCTCTGGGATCCCCTGGCTGATGGGCAGCAGTCCACACCACAAGAGCGGTAGCCAGAAGACTCCAGGGAAGAGTTGTGCAAGGGAGCGGGTAGATAGGAAACACATGACAGAGAGGAAGCTGAGGAGGTAAACAGGCTTGGTTGGCTACATGGACGAGGTGCAGATGGATATGTGTGCACAAGTCCCGAGCAGCAGGAGAGGTAGGGATGTGATGAAACAGGCTGAGAGGTAGTGACAGAAGAGAGCATCTGAGGTTTGTAAGCTAGACTAAACAAAGGATCAATAACTCTGCCTTCCTTTCCACTGCTTATGCTCTCTTTGTATTGAATCACTGATGGAGCTACAGAGTAAGAGCCAGACCGGCTAATACTGCTACTGCTTTTAGGGGCTCCCATAGAGCTTGAAGCCATATAGACTGAGACAACACCTGCCATGTTGCTACTGCTACAAGCAGCACCTCTGCCATCTAATAATCCATAGCCTGCTGTCCTGCAATAGTCACACTGAGAGCAAATGCTTACTTTGGGGCTACTCCCCGCATGCTGCTGTTGTGGTGATGGCGGTTGTTGGTGGGAGTCTTGCGTTAGCTGAGGAGGTGGCAAGCAGGAAGGGGGCAAAGGGAGAGGGGCCAGAGAGAATGGCTGGGATGATTGGGAAGAGGAAGCATGGTGCAGAGGTGGAGGAGGGACATCTTTCAGTTCCAGCACGGCTGTTCTGTTGTTGTCCATGTAATTGTTCTGAAATACAAAAAGGCTGGCAGATTAGTTTATAAGAAGTTAACGATGCTCTGCTGTAATGAAACTGGAAATTTGCAAAACCATTCAACTAAATGTAAATATGTCAACAAAATATTAAAGAATGTTAACACTGCTTGGCGTGGTCAAATCTAACTTAAACGTGCTGAATTTGACCACAGCATCCACAGAGACGTTGCACTTTGTTTCCGATGATGTAGAATGCCACCTGCGCACGACCATCAACCTGCTTCTGCTTTCCTTGATTTGTCTGTTCTACCAATGTGTGCAGACATGAGGACTGTAGATAGGTAAGCACCCACTTGTTTATCAGTCTGATGAAGGGAAGCTGTCTCACTGGTTGAGAAGCAGTCGTTGATTGTCCATAGCAGGTTTGAGGCCTCTGTTTTGGGTTCGCCGAGCCATGGGTACGGTCTAGCGCTGCATATGGATCTCTCATTTCCCAGGTCCATCATATAACCCAGAGAAGTATTTCACCATACCTTCATCTCGTTTCTTTCTCATGCTTTCAAATGCAGAACAACAAAAACACAAAGTTTAAACTGGCTAAGTGCGCTTCCGCAAAGTAAGCTCCAAGCTAACTCCTATCTTTATTTGAACGTATTAACCATAGTTTGTGCCGGATTGGGACGTTTAACTAGCCGGCCTACTCCCTGAAATTAGTTCAATTAATGCTCACCGTTATGCCCAAGTTAAACTGTGTTTTAGCTAACAACAGATACCATTACTTACCAGATTAAATAACAAATATCCTTTTCCCCATTATTTTATCATGCATTACTTTTACGGTAAGATAAATATCACAGGGAAATAACAGAATGTTTTCAGAATAGTTTGTTGTTTAGCTACCTATGGAATTCTCACATCTTCTAAAGACAGCTCCCTCCCTCCGTTCCCCTGGACACCCCCACCTTTTGTAAGCCTCAATTTGCAAGAAAGCGCATACAGCTGTCGTAAAGTTTATTTTGAACTTCTTCTTCTTTGGTATTTCAGTCAGCTGCAGTGATGGAGTAGTGCTGCCTCCATCGGTACAAAATAGTATTCCGTACAGAGGAACAACAGCAGATGTTTTTTTTTTAACTACATAAACTCCAGTCCTAACCTTGGAGGTTAGATACCTTTACTCAGGGTTCTTAATGTCCGTTTAGTCATCTCTTTTGCAAGAAAACAATTAGTAGTATAGACTGGTATAGGCTCAATATATGCAGGTTTTTTCTTCAATTTTAACACAATCTGTCTTCTTTCAGTATGGAAACAGTAATTTTTGATAAAAAATATTGGATATATTTTATTATCATTTACTATTGGGCAAAAAAAATATGAAATTGATAAAAGATCATGCATTAAGGAATCTATGGTAATATAATTTTATCAAATAGGTGTATATCCTTTAATCAAACTATTTAAATTATATAAATTCAGAACTTATATTGACCCTTTCCTGTTCTTTCGTGTATTGATGCAGCTTGACTCACTTATTTTTTCATAATCTATTTTAGGTTAAAATGGCAGCATGTACTTCTCTGTTATTTAATTTAATTACTATTAAATGTATTATTATTATTATTATTATTGAATGTCTTCATTTTCCATTTCAGTTCATTCCAGTGAAACCTTAATATAATCAATTTTTTCATTGAACCCCGAATAAGTTGATTTTCTGTTCCCTAAAGTGTAAATTTCCAATTCCTTAAAAAGTGATTAAAGCAGTGTTGCTATAAGAAGTGGAGGGAACCATATACTGTATTCTTTTCTGTATCATGCATTTTCTATATCATGGTACTTTTGGGCTATTATCACTTCATTAAATCTTAATATATCATTTGTTACAAATAAAAAAATCTGGAACGTAGCCTAATTTAATTTAATTTGATCTTACAGTTATTACAATATGACTCCATTACCTTGAAAACCTACTTCCAAAAATTGGAATCACACATTATTAGTTTGAAAGTCATTCAAGAGAAATAATAAATCATTAATGGTGGATATCTTCACAGTAACCTTTAAAGATAAGTCAAACTTCGCACCTAACAGATGCAGTAGTTTCAGGTCCAATCTTAGCTGTCTGTTGAATTTGTATTTCTTATCTAATGCTGATGGAATATCCTTGGTCCCAGAATTTACTGGATCACTAAATATGGATATTTACAGATTTATGATGCAAATCTGATTTTTATATACAAATCTGATCCCTTTTTATTATATTGGTTGTTCACCATATTTTTAACTTACCTCTATAATATTAGTATAGAGGTAAACATAAACAGTGATGGAAATATTATCACGTTTAAGATTTTCTTAAGTCTACTAAATTAGTTAAAATTCGGATCCCTCAAAATTAAAATCCTTCGTATTATCAGCTTCTACAGCAATGAGGTCCCTCCATATACTTAATACAGTATATTGTAGCATTGGTGACACGCAGCAGTTCTCTCAAACTGTCTTCTTAAATGTATCTGTTTTGAGTGGGGTTTTTTCAGTCAAGTATTTCCTCAAATTGTCTCCGGGGAGGACATGTGACACCTTGCCCTTATATTAGTATCTTATTTATTTATTAAAACTTGCTACATTTGACCCATTTTAGAAAGATTGATCTACACTCAGAAAGGTGAACTATTTGATTAATAAATGTACTTTAATACAATTGAATTAATATACGTGTTAGCTTTTTAAACTCATCCCACTTCAGCAGGTGTAACTTAAAACTTTAGAATTTGTTAGGGCAACAAATTATAGTTGATTTGACAAAATTTTTTGAGTTTTGAGAGAATCGCAGTAACAGTAGATGAGGTTTGTCCTAGATTAATGTATGTAGAAAGAATAAACACAATTAAGTTAATCAAAAGAAATAGCATATTGATTTATTTATTTTTCAGTTCCGTTAGCGTGACACTCTTAACACATGTTTATCGCTGAAGTTACCCGATTTATTTTAGACACATGTATCTAACACGGTTAAATTCAACAAATAACTTTTTGAGTCTACTACAAATGGGTTTGTTGAATTTGAATTAAGGTTAACAGGTCCCACAAAATCAATTTATCTAGATCCAGATATATTTTCCAAAAAAATAAGCACAGCTCTGCTTAAAAAATATACCTGGATTTTGACGAAATTATTTTGCGAGACTAGTTGACGCAATAAATTTAGGTAGATTGAACAATTTATTTTTGGGGTTATAAGGCGCTCCCTCGCATGTTTCCAGGCGGGCGTAATAGCGCCATCTAGCGACCGCCGGACAGACAGACCGATAATACCTCCTGCTGTAGCGGAGCAGCAGGTCCCAGGCTGAGAGGAGATGGGGAGACAATAGCGCAGCTCGACTACTCGACTACTCGACTGCAAGTGAAAAGTGACATTCTATAGTTAGACAGGACCGGCTCTGCTGCCGTCAGTCATGGCGATCGCTCACGTGGCCACCGAGTACGTTTTCTCCGACTTTTTGTTGAAGGAGCCCACAGACGCCAAGTACAAAGGACTGCGTCTGGAGCTGGCCGTGGACAAGATAGTCACGCTTCTGTCGGTGGGACTGCCTTTGTTTCTCATCTCACTGGCTTTCGCTCAGGAGGTGTCAGTAGGTGAGTGGTTGCATTTACGAGGCTCCATCATCTGGGATCTTCGAATTTCATCAGGTGGAATAACAGTCAGTAGCAGATTCTTCTTTCTTTCGTCTCTTTCACTCTGATGTTTCACGATCACATGTATTTTCAGTGATTGACAGGGATCTAATGCACAGACTTATAGAGGAATCAGTCAAAAGAATAAAACAAGAGGGGCGTGAAAAGAGAGAAGGTGTGCCTTATCTACGAGTGTGTCACGCCCTAAGAGTGAGGCATGCTCAGGTCAATGCTGCTGCTGCTGCTGATGGTGATGATGGTGATGATTCTGATGGTGATGATGGTGATGTTGATGATGGTGAACAGGTACATGGCCATGGACAGCTTCAAATACTGATTGGAAAATTTGTGGCCACATACGTTAGGTATATTTTATTAGCATTTCGTTATGGGCTAGATATTGTGATGTGTATCTTATCAAAAACAAGGCTGTGATATTTTTGACTCCTGATACACACCTATATTTTTAATTAATTTACAATTGTAATAATATGTCTGATTCTGATATGTCTGTAATAGTAGATTCTGATTCATTGAGGTCATGGTAATCCATGTGGGTTGAATCCAAACCAACTGGACTTCTTTTTTGGCTTGAAGACGTTTCACCTCTCATCTAAGAGACATCTTCAGATTGTTAATGGCATATATTTATAATAATAATATAATGTAATATATATAATAAATATAATAATAATAATAATATAAATAAACGTTTTTTGTGTAGCACATTTAAAAGCAAGTGTTTGCAAAGTGCTTAATGCATACAAACAGGCAATGAAGACGGTGAAGCAACAGAAAAATCAATAGCATATATAATAGATAAATACAATAGATAAATAAAAGACAGCGATACATCCCAAGGCTAAGATCAACTAAAAAAACTAAAAGGGACGAAACAATAAACGGAGAATAAAGATAATGAGATGAAGAGAGTAAAGTACAGTGATGAAAGTAAGGAATGACTTTGAAACCGTGACATCACAGCATAAGTCAGGGGAGCAAACAATCAGGGCAACTAAAAAGCAAAGACACAATAGAAAATGATAAAATAACCAAAAGGCATGACCACATAAAAGTAAGTAAAATTGGGTTTTAAGAAATGTCCATTGTTTTTTTCCCCCAATTACTTTGGCAAAAATGTGAGGGCTGGCATTTGTATGGCACGTATGACCTGGGACTTATTTCCCCTGATGAGGGACCCACACCGACACACTGCAGATAAATATAACTCTGAAAGACAGACAGTTTTTAGGAATTCCTTTTGTAGATTCATATGGACGTACCTGCTTTTTATATAGATGTGTGAAGTATTCTTTTGTTATGGAGAATTAGCTGTCCTATCAGAAAGAATATTACCTCATGCATCAACAAAAATCAAATGTTCATTCATTCATTCATTCATTCATTCATTCATTCATTCATTCATTATCCGTAACCGCTTATCCTGTTCAGGGCGGGACTTACCTAAAATAAATGGTAACAATATGAGTGTTACTGATTGAAGTAACTCTGATGAATGTACATCATAAGTGGAAAAAGGAGGACATTTGAGTGAGGCATGGCTTTGTAGCTTTGAAATAAAACCTCCGAGCTTCCTAAACGATATTGTCTGTTGACTATGTGGGTCATTCGTGAGTTGCATGACTGAACTTTCCATTGTACACTTCTGATGGCATAATTATTGACATACTGGGAAAAACCCAGCAAGAATTTAGGCCATGAGAATGTGAGGAAGAGTTGAATCTATTAAAGACCCTTTCAGTGTTGACTGGTTCTTCACTTTCCTCATCCAGGTACTCAGATCAGCTGCTTTGCTCCCACTAACTTCTCATGGAGACAGGCTGCATATGTGGACTCATTTTGTTGGGCAGCAGTGCAGCAACAAACTGAGAATTCACCACTATGGCTACACAAGGTAGAGATATCCACACGCACACTAGATGTCCTGCAGGGAAAATCACTAGTGTGATTGTGGGATTATTGGGACACCTTCAAGCCTTAATATTGTTAAGCCATTTCCAGTGTTATATAATTAATGAGTAGCTGCCTATAAATAGGCTATTTATTATTATTACTAATGGATTAAAATGTTTAATTTTAAGCTATAGATGTTCAATAAGCAACTGTATGGTTATTTTATTGGCTGCCTTGACCAATGAGGTTTGAAACTGACACTTTTTCCCACAGTTTAAACGAGCTTAATGCTTTCCAAAGTTTAATCCTTCTATTTCCTTTTCTTTTTTCTTTGTCCCTTTCTTCCATCAGTTCTTCCCATATATTATGCTCTTACTGGCTATCCTCTTATACATCCCGGCCTTGTTGTGGCGTTTCACTGCTGCGCCACATCTCTCCTCTGACCTCACCTTTATCATGGAGGAGCTGGACCGTTTTTATAATCGATCCATCCAACTGGCCAAGAATCTAGCATCCGTAGATTGCAAAGATGCAGCTGAGCACAGTCATAGGTAAGCACCTTGTTATTACCTGACACTCGATCTGCTCACTAATTTACTCTTACACGCAGTTTAAGCAGACGATTTGATTATTAATTATCATGTTTTCTGGAGTGTATCGATTCTGTGCTGAAGATTTTGGTCGTCAGGTCAGAGAGGGAATAACTTTTGGAAGGTAATGGTTGGGGAAATGGTGACATATAAAAACATTCCATTTAGTTTAATTTTGTTTTATCTGACTTGAATTTGCATTTTTTAATCTTACAATTGTAGAATTATTTTAGGAATTATGCATGTCATATATATTTTCAGACTGTAGTAAAAACAAATCTCAGTTAGCCCCTGTAGGGCCCAGAAGTACGTGGGAGTAAACATGCCCCTATTTAAGAAAGATTGCTCATGTGGACAAAATGTGCTGCAGTGCTGCGTGTGTGCTAAAAAATTAACTTACATACTTATGCTTGTAAATAGTTAACATAGCAATGCAATCCATTTTTTATGAAAAGGTAATTGCAACATCCAAGTTAAATAATATAACAATTTAATTCAAAACAGAGTTTAAATTGAAAACTGCTTAAAAACCCATGTGCCTTTTTCTGCAACAGTGCCTTGGACCTGACTGAGGGTTGCTTCAAATACCTGTTAGTAGAGCAGTACCTGAAGACTAAACGCTTCTCTCGCTGCTTCGTGGTCAAGTACCTTGTATGTCGGGGCCTGACTCTGCTGATCCTCCTGCTGGCCTGCCTCTACCTTGGCTATTACATCCATCTGGCCTCTGTCACTGATGAGTTCTCCTGTGATCTGCGTACCGGGGTGCTCAAGAACGACAGCAACGTGCCGTCGGCTGTGCAGTGTAAGCTTGTGGCTGTGGGTGTGTTTGGGTTGCTGAGCTGCATCAACTTGGGAGTTTATGTGCTTCTTGCTCCGTTGGTGGTGTACTCTGCTCTTGGACCTGCTCGCCAAAGCTCCAGCTTCCTCCGTCCTTATGAGATACTACCGGGCTTTGGTGCTCTGGGTGTGGTCACACCCTTTTATAATGACCTCAGTATCTATCTGTTGTTCCTACAGGAGAACCTGAGCGAGCTCAAATCATATAAGTGTCTGCAGGTAGGTCCCATAATGGAAATGGAAGGTCCATGTGGGGGTAAAGATGTGCTTTTAATAAAATTGTGCCATGTCTTGTTTACAGGTGCTTGAGTTGTTGCAAGAAGCTGGTGATGAGGGGTTAGACACCATGTGCTTACTGCAAACTCTGGGTCAAGTGAAGACGGATGTGTTAGACAGTAAGAAGGCCTGCAGGCGTAAAAGCAATGAACAGTCTAATAAAGCTGAAGGATGATTCCTCTGAGGTAAGGACTTCAAGTCTTCCAAAGGAGACTTTGTAATGTTATTGAAATGAACCGATTTGTGGATTTAAACTTGAATGTGATTTATATTCCTTCAGATTCTCTGCCTCGTCACTAGAGGGCCTACTTGGTGAGGAGAAGCCCTGCAGTAAAGAAAAAGTGCTGCACTGAAAGAAAATTTCTGAAAAAAATTAATTTCTGCTGGATTGTTTCTCATTAAAACCAGATGAGACCTATGTTCACTCATACTCTCTGTACTTTCGTTAAACAAACATTTAACCACTCAATTTTAGCAAATGTGAATAGTCTAAACCTTAAAACCCTGATCAATGTACCTTGGACTGAATCATTTTCCTAATGCAAGAGCTTGTTTCCTGACGTTTATGATTTATAGAATAACTAGTGTTGCTGGGCTCTGACACTGTTTTGGTGTACTTCTAAGTGAGACGCGATAATATGATCTTCCAACTAATCAAAGTTTTTCCAACCAAAATATGCATGATGATAAATATGACTTGATCAGTACAATGAGAACCACTGGAGTAGGGTTGTCTGGATTGTAAAATGTGATTGTTTGTGCTGTGTAAATGTGCTGTTAAGAATGTAAGCTGAATGTAAAAAGACCCTGACTTGATTAAACTGGTGAGCCGATGGCAAGATTGAATTTTACATGAAAGATGAATATACTCAGGAGCTCTTGGGGCGTCTCATCCAGGGGACACTTGGAATAGAACCGCCGTCCCTTCACTTTAAGAGGAGCCATATGAGGTGGTTTTGTGGATCTCATCTGGATGTGTCAAAGTCGCCTGTGGAGTCTTACAGGCATGTTCAACAAAGTGGAGACAGACCCAGGACTTGATAATAATAATAATAATAATACATTTAATTTATAATGCACTTTACATTTGGATCAAATCTCAAAGTGCTACAAAGCAAAAGCAGATAAAAGCATCAATAAAAAATAAAATAATAAC
>VRLP01003964.1:0-55573 GCA_009660295.1 Lophius piscatorius | reverse complement strand
TTTTTAACTTTATTTCTATCTTGTATTGTTACTTTTATTTCTATCTTGTATTTTTAACTTTATTTCTATCTTGTATTGTTACTTTTATTTCTATCTTGTATTTCTAACTTTATTTCTATCTTGTATTGTTACTTTTATTTCTATCTTGTATTTTTAACTTTATTTCTATCTTGTATTTTTAACTTTATTTCTATCTTGTATTGTTACTTTTATTTCTATCTTGTATTTCTAACTTTATTTCTATCTTGTATTTTTAACTTTATTTCCATCTTGTATTGTTACTTTTATTTCTATCTTGTATTTCTAACTTTATTTCTATCTTGTCTTTTTAACTTTATTTCTATCTTGTCTTTTTAACTTTATTTCTATCTTGTATTTTTTTTACTTTATTTCTATCTTGTATTGTTACTTTTATTTCTATCTTGTATTTTTAACTTTATTTCTATCTTGTATTGTTACTTTTATTTCTATCTTGTATTTTTAACTTTATTTCTATCTTGTATTGTTACTTTTATTTCTATCTTGTATTTTTTTACTTTATTTCTATCTTGTCTTTTTAACTTTATTTCTATCTTGTATTTTTAACGTTATTTCTATCTTGTATTGTAACTTTTGTTTTTGTGTATTGTGTTTTTTTTACCGTCTCCATGACAATAAAACCCTTGAATCTGAATCTCGGTTGTTTTGATAGGAATAGTGACGTGAGAAAAAGTCAAACTCATAATTCATGATAAATGAAAGTCAACGCAGTTCACGAATGATAAAATAACAATAATAATAATACTAGTAATAATAGTAATTGACTGGAGAAGGTTAAACATTTGAGCCGTCACAAAAAGAGGCAGTAGTGATCACCTGTCATGAACTGACGTATTTATCAGAAAATAAAAAATGGATTCAGGATTCCGGCCTGTTTTCTGGCGTTTTTTTGCTCCTCAGTGGCATGAAAACATAAATATTTCCCACGTCCACAGGAACTATTGAACTTCATCCACAACGGTGCTCCTCGTGGATCAGAACCGAAACCCAGAGCTGTTAACCTCCAATGCTTGACAGAAACAATCATCCATCCTGGCCCAGAGACAGAGTTTAAGAAAGAGTGAGAACACGTCCACAAACCGATGGAAGGATTGATAAAGGAGACATCTCCCACTTTTCATTATTCAATAAAAGTTATTTCAGACAGGAAGAGCGACGTGTTCTCGGACAGCCGCCCATGAAGACTGTCACACAGTCAGTCAGTGGTTTGGTTCTGCACCGATCCGACCCGTGTCCAAACCTGATGGACATTTACTGTCAGCAGAAACGTCACTCAGGAAGACCACCATGTTCAACACCTCACTGTTATATGACGATTTCATCATTACTATTATTGTTATCATTATTATTATAGATATAGAGAGGCAGACAGACAGACAGACAGACAGAGAGAGACAGATATACAGTAATAGAGAGAGAGAGAGACAGACATAAGGGGAGAGAGAGAGAGAGAGAGAGAGAGAGAGAATGACTGACAGACAGGGAGAGATGGAGAGAGAGAGGCAGAAACAGACAGAAGGGAGAGAGACATACAGGGACAGAGTGAGACAGACAGAGAGAGAGAGAATGACTGACAGACAGAGAGAGACATACGGGGAGAGAGAGACAGCTATACAGAGACAGACAGAGAGGGACAGACACAGAGAGACAGAGACGGACATACATGGAGAGACAGAGAGAGCGACAGACAGGATGGACAGAGACATACAGGGGCAGAGAGAGAAAGACAGACAGACAGACAGAGAGAGAGACATACAGGGAGAGAGAGACAGACAGCCATACAGAGACAGATAGAGGGAGAGAGAGAGACATACAGGGAGAGAGAGAAAGACAGAGAGAGATAGACAGACATACAGAGAGAGCGACTGACAGAAAGGGACAGAGACATACAGGGGCAGAGAGAGAAAGACGCAGAGACAGACATACGGGCAAAGAGACACACCTGGACAGACAGACAGAGAGAGAGACAGGGAGAGAGAGACAGACAGAGATAGAGAGACAGACAGAGATAGAGAGACAGACAGAGAGAGAGAGACATACAGAGAGAGAGACATACAGAGAGAGAGACATACAGAGAGAGAGATGTGCCTCTAGCCTTTCCTGCCAGGTTTGTCTGTGAGTGCTTAAAGACAATCTTGTCTGAAGCTGCTGTTTCTGCTCTGCTTGTTTTGTCCTGGCGGGGGTCTCCATAGAAACAGCCAATGATGGTCTGGCTGCTCTTTTTACCACACTAAACCGAGTCAGTTGTATGTCGTTCTCCTCAGATAGGGTTGGCTGGATGGAGTGTATTTAGTTTTTACACATCTCACTGACGGAAGGCCGGTCATTTCATGAAACCGGCCGATTCTGGCCAAAACGAGAAACGCAGATTTTTTTGTGCTGAGAATTGAGATGACGATTGTATCGCTCAGTTTAAATCATATTGTACGTTGTTATGTACAGGCTAAAGGGTTAACTCCCACAGCTCTACCATGACTCAGAGTAAACAACTGTAAAAGTGTCTGTTTTTGGCTCTGTGCCCTTATAGCTGCTGTTTTAACCCATCAAACACAAACATGAAAAACTGTCGTCAGCGGTTATAAATATGCAATAGTCAAAATAATAGGGAACACATAATCATCACAGTGTAACTCCAAGTCAATCACACCTCTGGGATATCAACCTGAAAAAGTCAGGAAGCAATAATGATTGTGAATCAATTTCCCCTGCTGTTGGGCAAATGGCACAGACAACAGGTGGAAAGGAGAGGCAATTAGCGAGACCACCCCCATTACAGAACGGTTTTGCAGGCGGTGGCCACAGACTATTTCCTGCTCCTATATGCTATAAATTAAAAAGCTGGAGAACGAATGAACGTCTGAATCGAGATTTTTGATCTTTTTTTTCGATCCAGCGCGGCGTCAAGGCATCAAGCCGACCTTCGGGAGTTTGGAGTAAGGGAAAGATGGCTGCAGACGAAAAGAGAGGATAAGAGGTTTAAAGAGGGGGGGTTAGAAAGGTGGTGGTTTCCAGTTTTATCTCCCAGACTGCCTTGTTATTACAAGCCAACATTGAATAGACCGAATTAGCGCAAACCATCCGGAGCTGAAAGAATAAGGGTGAGTCAGCCGCTTTACTGCACGGACAGCGATTCTTTGATTCATCCTCTTCTCTGGACCGTGTGCGCTCCGCTGAGTCGCTCTGCCTTCCTCTCTGACAGCCTCTCTCTCGCTTCATCCCTCCCTCCCTTTTCCCACTCTCTCTCTTCTCATCTTGTGTTTTCAGGCTTGAACTGAAATATAGAGAACCACCTGATGTCGGTGGCAGGTGCGAATCCTTCACTCGTCTTTTTTGACCTGTCCGAGGGGCCGTATATGTTTTTTCGTCCATTCCTATGTACGTAGTGTGGAATAGTCCGTCCACATCCCCTCAAAGAAACATTCAGCAGAATTCAATAAAGTCTCAGATAATTCACTCATGATTTATTCGGCTCTAAATGTGCCGACTTTATAACTATATCCCCGAAAAGTCGGGGTTATTATGGAATCATTACCAGCAGATCCTTCGTGTTAACGCGATAACTCCACCTCTGTTTCATCCATGATTTTCAAATCTTATAACCACATAGAGTTTTGTGCGAGGAACAACTGGATTGATTTTGCGAAAGTTCGGTTGTATATTTCCAACGTTCTCCAAAAGTTTTTCGACATCATTTCTCAACTGTTTGTCCAATTGGGTCCAAATTGGGTCCAAATATATGGACGCGAGGAGATCTATCCTGTAAATATTATGTTTTACTCTAGTAGTTGTTCATATTTGAATCACTAGGGGGAGCTCTTTTCATAAAAAACTTCCAGACGTAACTCAAAAACTATTTCATGGATCATTTTCAAACTGTATACCCACATGGACTTTAGTACAAGGAAGAGCTGGATTGATTTTGGAAAAGGTCGGTTGTTAATTTCTGACACTAGGGGGGGCTTTACCTCCCCCCTAGGGCCATATTTTGTCAACCATTGATCTAATTTCTTTTTCAAATTTGGGGCATATGAATGGACTCGAGGAGATTTATCTTGTTAATATTATATTTTACACATATTTTACTCTAATAGTTCATATTTTACTCTAATAGTTCATATTTTACTCTAATAGTTTATATTGTACCCGGTTTGGGGAGCCTTTTTCTTTTTTTTTTACAGAAAGTACTGTAGAAATATGTTCACATTTTATATGAGGAGTACAATAAGGGGGAATTAGAAGTTGCATATATATATATATATATTTATATATATATATTTATTCATATATATATTTATTCCATTCCTCTGATTAAGATACGGACATGGATGTGCGATCGAGTGTGGACGCTGCTCCACAGTATGTTTGTGAACGGCCACTCAGAACGGGTTTTGGGGCAGTTGAAGTGAAAGTGTTTCATAATGGAGAAAAAATTCAACTTTTTTTATTAAGTAAACTCAAAACGCAAATATAACGTGTGGAAGGAGGGAGTCAGTAACCAAATCAGAGGAGCAAACGAACCAGTTGAACGTCAGGAATAGTCAAATGGCAGCAGGATGAAATGATAATCCCAGGAACGCCTAAGCTGATGAGCCATAATATTAAAACCACCTGTCTAATATTGTATAGGTCCCTCTTTTTAACATAAGAAGTCGTCAATTATTCCAAAAAGCGACAGTCGATTCATTCTTTGCTCAATGCATTCGCTCAAGAACTGTCCGTGAACACATCGTGTTCAGCCACTTGGCTCCGCCCACTCAAACCAAGCGCTTAAAGTGCATGAAGACTGGCTTTGATGAAACCAGCGCAAACGCTGAGCTGATAAACAGGTCACAACCTGAGGAGCTACACACACACACACACACACACACACACTCGCCTGATATAACCACACACTCTTAATCCCACTCCCACTCACTCCCCAGCGAGCTGCAGGGAATCCCTCTGTAACGGCTCGGATGGCAAGTTTGCCATCGGGGGGAAATCGGCCGCACTTTGATCGCAACACATATTTCCCATGTTCTGAGCGGAGCGTGAAGATCTCTTGAGGGAAACTGTATGCAAGGGACAAGGAGCCAAATAGATTCCCAGTGGCTGCACTGGGGGAAAATGTCTCACTGCTCTCACAGGGCGGAGTCCCAAACTGAGGTGAGGGTCCTCAGGAGACCTTTTATGCGACCAAAAAAAAACATTCTCAGGGCAAAGGGAATAAAATTTCCAGTCAAATATTATAGACTCTCTTGCGAATAAAGGCTAATTTGACTATCAATTAATAGTTTGCAGTATTTCCACTCTCGTGGACGACTGAGCTCGTCTTCTCCTGACCACAAGAGATACTCGCCATTTATCATTCTCCTGCATCGTCTGTTCCTTTGGCGTCGCACTAAGTCTTCACACAGCCATTTTTAATCTCGTCTCACGCTGAGCTCTATGGGAGCCCATATGGGATGGAGACAGCAAGCACATTATTTCTGGCAAACCTCCACCTGCTTCAAGGTTGTACTGTTTTTATACTGTTTTTTTACAGGTATTGTGGGGGAGTTAAGAGATCGGGCATGTTGTAAGGTCCTGCAGTAGTAGATTTGGGGGTGGGTAGAGGGAACCAGGGGTACAGTAATGCAGCTAGAGTAAAGAGGTTCCCGGGACAGCATGTAAACCTGCTCCTGTTTTTCAGCGTTGAGACCAGATGGACAGGATTACAGAGACTCAGATCGCAAACCTCCGCCAAATCATAACAGTAGCGTCCGTTTAGGAAGAATTCATGCGGATTTCTCCATTAATGTCTAAATGAGTTATTGCCGGCCCGTTTGAAGGAGGCCCAAAGTACTCACCGATACGAAGTACCCATGAGTCCTCGTGGGTTTGCTGCTCCTGTGATATGATGATGCCAAGTTCTGCTGATGGTGGCGATATGGACATATCTGACCTCCCACCACTTCCTGTAGGAGAAAAACTGAAAAAGAGGACAAGCGAGTTGGAGGACACAATGTTCTTTTCAGGGTGACCTTATCTATTTTAACAATCCTGCTCATCATGTAGCAGCAGTGGATTTGCAGCAATGAGGCACGTTGTAGGCTGAAGCTAACAGGCTAGCATTAGCATCTTACATTCCACGTAGTGATGAGCCACAAGGTGGTCGGTACTTCCCTTTGTTCTTCGACGTAATCATCGCCAACTTCGTGCTCAGATGTTAATGCGGTCACGTATGTCCAGCAGCAGCACCTGTCTTCAGACGTTGGCCGCCATCGTCGCTGATGGTTCTAGCGCCAGGGTTGCCGGTGAAGCGGCGACGTATCCTAGAAGTAAGCAGTAAAGTAATGACGGGGCTGAAGGCCAAACCGGTTCTTACAGTGAATCAGCCCAGAACCAGCACCTGGTTCTTTTTGGTGGGAAAAAAAAGAGAGATGATACACTCATGAAATATCCATGATCAGTTATTCTATTCTGTTCTGTTCTATTTTATTCTATTCTGTTTCATTATATTTTGTCTATTCCGTTCTATTCTATTCTATTAACACTTTGATATTTGATCCAAATGTAAAGTGCGTTATAAATAAAATGTACTATTATTTATTATTCTGTTCTTTTCTGTTATATTCCATTTTATTCGATTTTGTTCTATTTTATTTTGTTTTATTCCACTTTGTTCTATTCCACTTTGTTGTATTTGTTCTGTTTGGTTTATTGTATTATATTATGTTCAATTCTATTCTGCTCTATTCTGTTCTATTGTATTCTATTTTGTTCTGTTCTCTTCTACTCTATTCTATTTTGTTCTGTTCTGTTCTTTTCTCTTCTGTTGTATTCTATTTCGTTGTATTTTGTTCTATTCTGTTCTGTTCTTTGACTTTTACTCATCAGTGCTCCGAGAATGTTTAGAACTTACCTTTCATTACACCCAGTTTTGTTCTTCCATGAATCAAAATATCTGCATCTCAGGATAACTTTTCAGTTTGTTTTCTCTTTTCTCCACCAACGGTCTGCGTTCTGATTAAAACCCTCCAACCGGAAACACGGACTAAACTCCAAACAGTCCCGGCTGCATCAGTTGGATGCCAGGAGTCCATGAACTCCTCCTTTAATCTCCAGAGTTCATGGCCGTCTCCTAATCTGTCCATGATAAATCATAAGCTGCTCCATAGTTTTGCCCCGCGGTGGACGCTCCTCCTTCTTTTCTGTTTGGACTTTCTTATTCGCTTCCTTATTATCTTCTCTCTTTACTCTAGTCAACAAGATGGAGCCGCAATATTTTTATTGGTGACGGCTGGTGTGTGAGTGAATGGGAATGATGTTCCAGAGTCCACAGCAGTCACACCTGATGTCCCTTCTGTCTGTGTCCATCCATCCATTCATCCGTCCATCCATTTGTCCATTCATCCGTCCATCCATTTGTCCATTCATCCATCCATCCATCCATCCATCCATCCATCCATCCATCCATTTGTCCATTCAACCATCAATCCATTTGTCCCTTCATCCATCCATTCATCCATTTGTCCCTTCATCCATCCATTCATCCATTTGTCCCTTCATCCATCCATCCATTCATTGGTCCCTTCATCCATCCATTTGTCCCTTCATCCATCCATCCATTTGTCCCTTCATCCATCCATTCATCCATTTGTCCCTTCATACATCCATTTGTCCCTTCATCCATCCAGCCATCCATCCATCGATCCGTCCACTCATCCATCCATTTGTCCCTTCATCCATCCATTCATCCAACCATTCAACCATCCATCTGTCCCTTCATCCGTCCATTCATCCATTTGTCCCTTCATCCATTCATTTGTCTCTTCATCCATCCATTCATCCATTTGTCCCTTCATCCATCCATTTGTCCCTTCATCCATCCATCCATCCATTTGTCCCTTCATCCATCCATTTGTCCCTTCATCCATCCATTCATCCATTTGTCCCTTCATCCATTCATTTGTCCCTTCATCCGTTCATTCATACATCCATTTGTCCCTTCATCCATCCATTCATTCATCCATTTGTCCCTTCATACATCCATTTGTCCCTTCATCCATCCAGCCATCCATCCATCGATCCGTCCACTCATCCATCCATTTGTCCCTTCATCCATCCATTCATCCAACCATTCAACCATCCATCTGTCCCTTCATCCGTCCATTCATCCATTTGTCCCTTCATCCATTCATTTGTCCCTTCATCTGTCCTATCCATCCACTCATCCATCCATTCATCCACTCATCCATCTATCTGTCTTGTATCTGCCAAATCTTACTCTAGTAATCTATATTTTACTCACTAGGGCCTAGTGAAAAAAGTTTTTTACAAAAAACACTGTTTTTGGGACATAACTTCATATTTAATTTGAAGGGTCCAATGGACTGATTTGCTTGTACAACACAGGGGGTTTGGGGACTTTTCAGAGATATACCCCTTCTGTCGGGTAGGACAGCTTTATCCTCGTTCTCAAGATGCTAATGATGGAAAAAAAAATGTGAAAACTCTTTAATCTTATCTCGTCACTCATTTTCCGTCTCGTTTCCTGCAGGGGGACGGTTCTATGGAGGATCCTTCCGGGTCACTCAGCGCACAGCAGCCTGGAGACCGCCACAGTTTTGTTCAGGAACACTTCCAGGCTCAGTACAGGTAGGACGAGCTGAGAGACTTCAAAAAGATTTGTTTCTTTCTAGGGGCAAATATTCAACCTTGTTTGTTTCTATCAAAAATCCAGTTTTTGTTTTATGTTGCTTGTTTGGAGGTTCTGGTTTCTTATACTGCATTTTCTGAATTTTCTGGTATATTTTGGTTTACTGTCATAACCCCTTTCTCTTGCTGCCACTTGCCGATGTATCTGACAAATCCCACTACTAAGACTAAAGGTTATATATTATATACTATAATATAGCCGTATTTAATTCCCTAAAATAAATACGGTCTAAATGTTTACTGATAAACTACTAGTTTAGTTTGAGTTTGTTCTATATAGGGCTGATAGGATTCTGTATAACCAGCTTCAACCTCTTGTCGCGCAGCAGGCCGCCGTCTCCCCATAGACGCATTTCACCCGGTGAAGGGCGGTTAAGCGGGGGATAACCTATCTTTGAGAGCAAACAGAGGCTCACTCTGCTTCCAATTTGGTGAGATTAGGAAGTTGTACAAAGAGAAAGTGACTCCGGGGGTTGGTGAGCGCATTAAATGTTTCTTATTCGATTACTCGATTAATCACCAGAATAATTGATAGAATACTCGATTATATCGAGCCCCGGTTCCATATCCATTTTGAAAGCAGGCACTAATTTTCTCACTTTAAATGTATTTTATTACCTATGCCAATCACTGAGAAGTGACTATTTTATTTTTCATTGAGTCTAAAACTCTTTGCATCAGTGTGACACAGTTATATCAGAGGGAAGTGATGCTCCTTAATCTACATATCTCCTGCTACTCAAACTGTTAATTATTCAACTAGGCACACATTTAGCTCCCCACGTCCTCATTTACATTTTAGGTTCTACCTCAAACAACCAGGATGTGCCATCACGACTTCCTCGTTGAGGCCGCGGCGTAACTGCAAAACAAACCGCAGACAAGACTCTGAACTCTGCGGCGGTATTCATCCCGAATAACTCATTAATAAATTTCATCCATCATTTTCAAATTTTATATCTTTAGTGCGAGGAAGAACTGGATTGAGTTGGGGAGCGATCTGTCATATCTTTCCGAAACTAGGGGGAGCTTTATCTGCAAAAGCCGTCGGCTATAATTTCTATTATTTGACTAATTTCTGGAAAAAAAAATTTAAACTTTTTTCATAATACTGTTGAAATAACGTCACATTTAATTTGAGGGGTTCGATGAAGGGCGTTGCTGGTACAACGAAGGGGATCGGGGACTTTTTCGGGGATATACCTTTGCTGCCGGGGACGACAGCTTGGGCCCAGTTAATAAATGATTGATTCGTGTCGTGAAAGGAGTGATCACTCTCTCGTTTTTAGCGTCTTTGTTTCCGGCTGCATCATCCTCCCGTCTCCGCGTCGGTCTACGCGAGGCTCGCCGTGACCTTCCCCGCTCCCATCGCTTGGCTGATTCCTCTTCCTCTCCTCGTCTTCCTTCCTTGATTCTCTTTACGTCTGACAGAGACGTCCCTCAGCGGCGCTCGGCAGCGTTGTCTTGATCTGAATAAATGTTTGTGAGTGGCGCCCGGGCCTTCCTTGCGATTTGGGCTCCGCGCGAAAGCCGGCGCTCAAGTCACTGTGTTGTAGTGAATCATTTAAATGAGTCCCTCTTCATCCCACCCACTCCTTTTGTTTGTCACCCCCTCAGTTTGGTGGATTCTATTTTTAATGGCCGGGGGGGAAGCCCGAGGGAAAAAAAACCAAAAACTCTTTTTTCCTGTCACACTTTCTTTAATCAGGATGTTTATTTGATGTGAAAACACTGGGGCTATTATATATGTGTGTGAGAAATATCGTCATTCTATTTTCATTACTGGATCAAGCTGAGCTAAAACAAATAAACTTAAAACACGTTGTGTTTTCTTATTCCTTTGAAAGCTTGACCTCAGAATAAACCATAAAGAGCTGATGTTCCTCAAAAGGAATAAATCTACCGGAATGAAATGTTCAGAGATGGATTATATTTATTTATAGTCACTGCGTACAAAACATGTATGAAATAGTATGAAATAAATATATTTATATTAACACACACACACACACACACACAAACAAAAACACACATACTCTCACACGTACACACACACTCTTACCTTACACACACATATATACACACGCACATACACACCCACACAGACACAAACACGCACTTACACACACTCTCACATGTACATACACACTCACACAGACACATACACGCACTTACACACACTCTCACATGTACATACACACTCACACACACTCTCGAATATACATATACACGCACGTAAAAACCCTCACACATATACAGACACTCACACATACATACACATACAGTCACACAAACACACACATACAAATACACACACACATACACTCTTAACCTTACACACACATATATACATACACACCCACAAAGACACATACACACTCACACAGACACACACACACACTCTCGCACACACACTCACACTTACACTCGCAGACACAGACACATACACACTCAAACATAAAAACACACTTAAACTCACAGACACATACACACTCACACACACTCTCACACATACATAAACTCACACACACACACTTTCACTCTCACACACATACAAATACACACACACACACACTCTCTCTCACAAATACATAAACTCACACACACACATACACAGTCTCACACACATACAAACACACACATACAAATACACAAACACAGACACACACACACACACACACACACATTAACTCTCACACTCAAAAAGCTGCTTCATCCACATTTCCTTTAAAGATTGTAAATGACTTGAATATAGCTGGTAAACAATGATGGGAGATGAAAAGAAAGAAAGATAAGGACACAGATAGATAATATATTCCCACACCTTATTAAGTCTTGGCCCGTGATAGTAAGTAGTTCCAATCCCTTACTAAGTCGTGTCCACGAGATAATAAGTCATTCCCACACCTTATTAAGTCGTGTCCAGGAGATAATAAGTAGTTCCCACACCTTATTAAGTCTTGACCCATGATAATAAGTAGTTCCCACACCTTATTAAGTCTTGACCCATGATAATAAGTAGTTCCCACACCTTATTAAGTCGTGTCCACGAGATAATAAGTAGTTCCCACACCTTATTAAGTCATGTCCAGGAGATAATAAGTAGTTCCCACACCTTATTAAGTCATGTCCAGGAGATAATAAGTCGTTCCCACACCTTATTAAGTCATGTCCACGAGATAATAAGTAGTTCCCAGACCTTATTAAGTCGTGTCCAGGAGATAATAAGTCATTCCCACACCTTATTAAGTCGTGTCCAGGAGATAATAAGTAGTTCCCACACCTTATTAAGTCGTACCCACGAGTTAATAAGTCATTCCCACACCTTATTAAGTCATGTCCAGGAGATAATAAGTAGTTCCCACACCTTATTAAGTCATGTCCAGGAGATAATAAGTAGTTCCCACACCTTATTAAGTCATGTCCAGGAGATAATAAGTCGTTCCCACACCTTATTAAGTCGTGGCCCGGTATAATAAGTACTTCCAACCCCCTTACTAAGTCCTCCTCACGAGATCTTTTTTTCTTTCTTTCAATGTTACCAGTAGGGCTCCCTACTTACTTCACCAATAGTTGCCATCTTTATAATATTTAAGGATGTAAGCTGTGTGACTTAATTTACATTGATGTGACAAAGGGCTGGAATGCAGCAAATCAAATGAAATCGGGGGAAAAGATGTTGTGGAGAAAGAAAAATTATGGAATCATATTTCCTCCAAGGCTCTTGAATCCCAAAGTGTGTAGTCAGCTGAGGGTGTATATTGGAAAAATAACAAAAGCTGCTTTCTCTTCCTCTGTTTGCAGATCCTCTCTGACGTGCCCTCATTGCCTTAAGCAGAGCAACACCTTCGACCCGTTTTTATGTATTTCCTTGCCGATCCCGCTCCGACAAACCAGGTGACGTACGACACACACGACCAATGGTAGAATTAAAGGTTCATTCTTTAAAATACACTACTCAAAAGAATAAAGGGATCTCATAATAATCACAGCGTACCTCCAAGTCAATCACACCTCTGGGATATCAACCTGTTCTGCCAGGAAGAATTAATGATTGTGAATCATTTTCACCTGCTGTTATGCAAATGGGACAGACAACAGGTGGAAAAGAGAGGCAATTAGCGAGACAAGCCCTATTAAGGAATGGTTTTGTTTTTTACATTTGCCTGCACTTTATTATTTTATTTTAATGTACATGTGTATTTTTATCTCTTCATTTTCTTATTTCTTAATTTATATATATATATAAAAAATATATATATGTATTTTCATGCCATCATTTCTCAACCATCGATCCGATTTAGTCCACATTTGGTGCATATGAATAAACTCGACGACATTTATCTTGTAGACGCCATTTTTAGCTCTTGCCGCACCTTTTATTTTAACCACATAACGACATGAACTCACATTTGTTTTGAGGATTCATTCAAGGGGACGGCTTGCACAACGCAGGGGATTGGGGACTTTTCGGGACAGCGCAGGCGTACTTTTTTTTTCCGGCTATGCCTCCACCGTGTTCATTGTTGCGTCTCTGACAGGACGTTTGTCAGAGAGGCTGTCTGTGAGGGATTCTAAACAAACGCACCTGAAAACCTGAAAAACTATATATCAGATATTTACACACAGCGAGGGAGAAAGTCTCTTTTTAAACAAGTAATCAATGTTTTGTTGCTGCTGGCGTTCCTCATTTCTCCACACCTCCCTCAATTACACACACACACCTGCACTCCTCCTCACCCCTCCTCTTCTATTTGCCCCACAGGTCGATATGTGTGACGCTGGCGTTCAATATGAAGGGTCAGAGGTACCTGAGGGTGGGGCTGGCTGTGCCGCTCCTCGGCTCCTTGTCCTGCCTGAGAGCCATGGTGGCAGAGGAGGGCAGTATCTCCCCGGACCAGGTACACAACTGTACACACACAAACACACACACATATCTGTACACACACCCGCGCACGCACACACACACACACATCTGTACACACATGCAGACACTCAAACAGACACACAGAAACACACGTCTGTATACACACACACACAAATATGTACACAGACACACACACACACATATCTGTACATAGACACATACACACACACATCTGTATACACATGCAGACACTCAAACAGACACACAGAAACACACATCTGTATACACACACACACACATAACTGTATACACACACATACACACACGCACACAAATATGTACACAAACACACACACACACACACATACATATCTGTACATAGACACATACACACACACATCTGTATACACACATAAGCAGTCAAACAAACACAAACATCTGTACACACGCAGACAAACACACAAACACACGTCAGACAGAAACACATACACACACATATGTTCGCACGCACACACACACTCCTAAACTGTGTGTCTCTTGTTTGGACTCCTCAGGTCATCCTGTCGGAGCTCTACTCCTCAGGTTTTCAGCGCTCCTTTTCAGACGACGATGACCTGACGGCCATTGCTGACAGCGACGTCATATATGCTTTCCAGGCTCCTCCCCTCTACAGTCATGGTCGCTCCACCCCATCGCACTCAGGTAGGCACAGTAAGAGGATATTCCTCCTCCCTGCCATCTTCATCAACAGTTTCTCGCTTCTTACACTCTCATAATTCTATTCTGCGAGCAGACGGACGGCGTCTGTGGCGTTTCTTCCTGTTTTCATTATGTTTCTTTATGCATGACGGCACCCAGAATAACTAACTTCAATGCCCGAGTGTCGACCTGGTGAAATGTGTCTCACTTGGATGAACTCATTCATCCAATGATCGGGTCCTCCCTTCCTCTTTACTCAGTTTCTAGGGAAACCATTAACGGAAATAAGATTTTTTCCGCTCATGTGTCATGATGCAGGAATGAGCTTGAGTCAGATTTGCATCGTCACTGTCCTTTAAAAGTCCATTTGTTATTTGCATGGCACTGCAAAAATGAGAATGAGGGAAAAAACACCAAAACTGTTTAAATATAAAGGCCTGATTGAAGGTTCCCAAGAGATGCTTTCAAAGTAGGCGTAGAACTCTGTGGATGTAGATATTCGGCGAAAGAAAGTTCAACCGATGCATCTCACATTTTATTCCTTCGCTTTTGTTCATTATTGCATTTTAGACATATTAAAACTTTCCTAGTATTCGCATAAGTTTGTAAACACCGTGTCGGAAAAAGATCACAGTTCACGTAAACACATTGCAGTAAGGTTTAATTCGGATAGGAGATAAGTGTCCCGTGTAAACCCACCTAATGTTTGCACTTAGCATTATTATGCTTAGCTAGCATTAGCATGCTAAGCTAGCGTTCGCTAACGGACTTCTAGTTGTCACGGCTTCAAACCACCAAGATAAAAAGGGAATTATATGCAAAGATACTTAAACTTAAAGTGCATTTGTTTGAATACTTGATAAATACGCGATATTTATGTTTTTTGTTGTCTTCAGTGTAGAGTTTCCTGGTTCACCTGTAAAACCAGAAGTGGAGTAAACCAATGGTTAAGGTAGATGGAGGGGGAGTATGTATCAGAAGTATATATTCTAATATATACTCAAGGAGATTAATCGGGTTTTACTTTAAAAATTCACATTTCACTCACTAAGGGGAGCTTTTTTTTTTTAACGGAAAACCAAGTTTTCCAGACGTACCGCAAAAACGATTTCATGGATCATTTTCAAACTTTGTGCCCCAATAGAGGAGGAACTGCACTGATTTTGGCAAAGGTCAGTTTTAATATTCTGGCACTAGGGGGAGCTCTTTTTCTTTTTTTTTCTTTTTTTTCTTACTAAAAATACCGTGGAAATAACTTCACATTTTCGAGGGGTTCAATAGGGGGGTTCCTTTGCAACGCAGGGGATGAGGGACTTTTTGGGACGACGGCGTAGGCCTAGTTTATATAAGAAGTATATGAAAAAACTGTAATTAACAAACTGGGGTCGTACTGAACTCTGTTCTGTGTTGGGAAAAATGTGACATGTATGAAACACATTAGCATGTTTTTATTCATGGATTTATGTGTCGATGAATTATGAATCAACTCATCCTGAGATGAAGACATCCCACACGTAAATTCAACCTCTGCAGGAACACGTCCTCCCCGGTCCCATTAAGGCAATTACAGGCCGACTACATCAAACCTGTAGTGCAGAAAAGCAAAAGCGATTCCAGGAATATTCACGGGGGAAGTCAACGTGGAAAATAACCGCAGGAAAATGAAGGCAGAAAAGAAATTTGGTGTGTCTACACGAGGTGCCGTGATCGTGATGACTGCCTCTAGAAGCGCTCCTCAGATCCTCGGGGAAATAAGAGCTACACTCGGCTGCAGAAGAACGACACAACAAATGTTGTGAATGAAGTTTCTTCTCCTGCAAACCTGGTAGATCTGACATAAAACGCATCGTAGGAACGAATGGTGTTCAAGTCAACCAGCCAACGGGAGGATATGTATATATATACATATATATATGTATATATATACACAGACATATATACTGTATATACATATGTATATATGTGTATATATATATATATATACATATGTATATATATACATATGTTTATATGTGTATATATATATATATACATATGTATATATATACATATGTATATATATATATACAGCAGCAGGAAAAGGACGAGGTGATGGAAGGAAAAGCTAGAAGGTAAGAGAGGAAGTTAGAGGTATATTTGTTCCTCTCTCTCAGTCTTGACAGGAAGCTCAGCTGTTCGTCTGTCGAGGGTCTTTGGTGTCGGGTGGCTTTTTGCTGCTCGATCCTCTAATTTGTCTGAAACCTTTGCCTCCCGGGTATTTTTAGTCGGCGCTGGATGGTACTGAAAGGTTATTCGTTTGGTTTTGAACAATTTGGTGGATCTTCAACTCCAATCAGCGAGTGACCACAATCCCCAATTCTCCTGCATCATCATCATCATCATCTTCATCATCATCCTCGTCATCATACTAATACTAATCTTTTTTTGTACAGGACTTTTCAAAACTTTGTTACAAAGTACTTCACAAAGAGCAGCAGAAATAGCAAATATAGGCAAGCAATGTGCATAATAAATACAAGTAGAACAAACACTCAGAGAACGCAAACCTCCAGCCAGACACGACAGAACCCGAGGTTTTTAAATTCATGACGATTTCTCCGTTAACGTCTGACTTATTGCCAGCCTCTAAATCTACTGACAACGCCAACAAACTCTCTGAGATTCTCTCAAAACTCTGTAATCCCTTGTCTTCTGCGCCTGCCACTTCAGCGTCTCTGTTCAGCCCGCTGAGCATAGAACCATCAAAGGAACAAAGACACCAAAAGCCATCACTCCAAGTGACTTTTCCCTCACAATCACAATCGGTGTCACTTTCAGCTGGGGGCGGTGGGAGGAGCCGGATTTACCAGCTGATCCATGGTCCTAAATAAAAGCATTAATAATCAACACGCTGACATCTTTGGTAAATACGATATAATGTGGAGATATTTCGGCCTCTGGTGCAAAAACCGAAGATGATCGAGCTAAACGATCTTTTGTGTAGAAATTATATTATTGCATCAGAACAGAGCCAACGTGTCTGCAGCTGTAAGCAGCGTTTCCAGATGGGAGTTGTAGTTTTATCGTACCAGAGGCTCAAAATGATCGCAGTTTGAGGAAATTATCGTACGCGTTGAATTTAGATTCCTGTTAGCGCTCGGTGTTGCATCGTAACACTACTGTACTTTATATCTACTTTATCAGCAAAAAAAAAAGGTTTCATTATCAGTCCTTGTAACTGGTACATAAAGAAATACTTCCTCACAGCATTTTACAATCTGTGTCTCTCACACACCTCAGAGTGTGTGTGTGCGTGTGTGTGTTTGTATGTGTGTGTTTGTGTGTGTGTGTAAGCGTTTCTATGTGTATGTGTTTGTGTAGATGTGTATGTGTGGGTGTATACAGATGTGTGTGGGTGTATACGTAAGTGTGTGTATGTATACAGGTGTGTGTATGTGTGTGTGTTTGTGTGTATGTGTGTGTGTGTGTGTGTGTGTGTGTACTTCCTCCCAAATTTACCCTCAGGGTAATTACAAATGGAAGAGTAATTATGTTATATTGGACATTTTCCTCAGATTCTCTGTTCACATATGATGAAGTTTTCTCCCTGCGTATATATATATATATATATATATATACACGCATATACAGAACGCTTGACGAAGGTGTGACATCTGTCCGCCAGCAGACATGTTTCAGATCTTGAGTTTGAAAGTTTTATATAACTGAAGCGTTCCTGAAAGACGCAACAGATTCATTCATTAATTTCTCTTTATCCGCTGATATACGTCCTACACCTCCAAGATATACTCATTCATACATTCATCCATCCATCATTTATTCATTCGCTCATCCTTCATTGATTCATCCCTTAGTTCAGTCGTTCATTAATTCATTAGTTCATTTGTTTAGTCGTTCATTGATTAATTAGTTCATCCCTAATTCAGTCGTTCATCCATTCATTCGTCCTTCATTCATTCATCCATCATTCATTCATTCATCATTCATTCATTCAGTCGTTCATTAATTCATTTGTTCAGTCGTTCATTAATTCAGTCGTTCATTAATTAATTAATTCATCCCTCACTCATCATTCATTCGTTCATTCTTTCATCCTTCATCCATCATCATCCATTCATCCATTCATCCATTCATCCTTCATTCATCTATCATTAATTAATTAATTCATCCTTCATTCATTCATTCAATCATTCCTCATTTTTTCTTTCATTCTTCATTCATTCATTCATTCATTCATCCATTCATCGATTGACTTTTTTTACTTTTTAAGAATATGCTTGACCCAAAAAAAAAGTGTAATTTTCTTAGAGTGAAATTTGTCTTAATGCCAAAAAATAAATATAATATGAAAATAAATAATTTTTCTAGAGATCTTTTTGTCTTGGTGAGGAAATTAAAGGGTTGACAGTATTATTTTATTATTTTATTATTTTTAGTCTCAGTATTCCTATTTTTATTACCTAAAATTCAAATTTTACTACCTAAATTTTGTTACGGGTCTCTTTTTTTATTTAATTTCTACAGCTTCATATTCTTCCGCCTTTGAAGCAAAGTCAATAACATCTGTTATAAAAACTGACGTCTGTTTAAGAATCCGAACATACTAGAAGAGTTGTGGATATTATGGAGTCGTGATAATCGGAAACGCCTCAGATCGATTTTTGGGTTTAACGCAATAACTTCAAAAACTCTTCCGTGGATCTTTTTTTCCCCAAATTTTTTACCCTCATAGACCTCAGTGCGAGGAAGAACTGAGTTGATTTTGGGAAAGGTCGGTTGAATATTTACGACAGGTTGGGAACTTTATCTCCAAATGTTTTTTCGCGCCATCGTTTTTCAACCGTTGGTCTGATTTAGTCTAAATACTCCATTATGTTTTACTTTAGTAGTAAGTATTTTACTCCCTAAGGGGAGCTTTTTATGAAAAGCATAAACTTCCTAACGGTTTGTCTAGATTTGGCGAATCCGAATCGACCTGAGGAGATCAATCATGTATTACTCTAGTAGTTCATAGTTTGTCCACTGGGGTAAAGTTTTTAAAAAAGGAAGAAAAAAAGAAATCCACTGTGTGATTGGACCCCTTCAGTTTGTATTAAACAGCTCTCCTCTCCTCTCCTGTGCCCAGGACATCACCACAGCCTCCCCTCCTCCCCCTACAACTCTACGCTGGACCGTCACGCTCAGAGGCTTCCTGCGTCTGGAACCCTCTCGTCTGAGTTCATGAACCAAGGCGGCTCCAAGAAAGTCCTCCTGCTCATCTGTAGCGCCGCAGGATCTGGGCAGCAGGCTGTCAGGTAAAACTCTCCTGTTGACGTTTGTTTGTCCCTTTAATTTCCTACTCTTCTGTTTGGCTGAGCACATTTTGAGTCTCATGCATATTCTAAAGAGTAAGGGGGCCAAGGATGGAGCCCTGGGGGACACCGCATGTAAGGAATAACATGCAAACAATATTTTTTCGGTATTTTTTATTTTTTTTTGTGAGGACATCACAGGGTGAAGCTGGCTAGAAACTAAAGGATAAAATGCCTGATTTAATTCCCGATTTAATCCCCCCCCACACACACACAACTGTCGTGGTCCAGAACTATGATGTCATAGATGTCAGTCCAACATAAGGTTTCTGGAGGACATTGACCGGTTGTCCTCGGGATTGACGGAAACTGACCACAGCAACAGTGTTTGTTACCTTGATGTCCATCCTGAGGTTATTTGTTATTGTTTTGTCATACACAGAACTATAACTGGTGCTGATTGTCTTAGTTTGCGGTACCAGCTGTGGATCGGACTCGGGTTTCTGATGTGCAGCGGGTGGATCGTCACGCATGGTTGACCGGACCGTGGGCGGTCTGTTATCATTCCTCTGGCTAGTGGACATCCTATTGTGAAATAGAACTATGCTGTTGTCCCTGACAACAAGAGTATGTCCCCAAAAAGTCCCCAATCCCCTGCGTTGTACAAGCGATCCCCTTGAACTCGTTATGTCCTAGGTATTTTTGGTAAAAAAAGTAAGAAGCTCCACCTAGCGACTAAAATATGAACTATTGGAGAAAAATATGATGTCAACTAGAAAGATCTCCTCGAGTCCAATCACATGGAACGAGTTCGGACTAAATCGGACCGACGGTTGAGAAATTATGGCCCCAAAACCTTTGGAGGTGGGCTCTAATTGCAACACTAAATCTGGGAAAGTTTCATCGGTAGCCATACGTTACTCTAATGAGGGGAAAGCAGCATCTTTTATTTGCTTGGCACTCCAAATGCATCTGATGTACAGCAACAAATCTGGACCGAACAGCACCGGCAGTGGAACCGAACCCAGCTGTGCTGAGCCGTGCGTTCCTGTACGAAGATAAATGTCCCAAAGGGATACGGCTGAAAAAGTTCTGCAAAATCATCAGTGCTGATTTTGTCGCCGTAGGAAACACTACAGTATGTAAAAAGTTATTTTAGGATAACGTATGTCGGAGCCTTTGACTTCAGCTTCATCGAGTTTCTTCAGGGTGCCGTCGTAAAGAGGATTCCTAGTTATTCTCAAGAGGAAACAATACTTCGTTTTTGCCTTGGGGGACGCCACAGAGGAGGAGGCGTTACCCATGATTATTGAGAAAGTCCAATTAGATAAGTTGGATTTTTTTGGGGGGGGCATTTTATAGCATGTGAGGAAAAAAATAATTGTGTAACCCTGATACAACCAAAAAAAAGCTTTATAGTTTTTTGAAAACATTTTTTACCAAAACGGTTGGGAGATCGGTGGAAGTAATAGTGAATTAAAAATGTATCACTGATGTTTAAAAACCGCTGTACCGAACAATTCGAAATGTTATGGTAAATTCAGAGTGTCTAAGATATAAGAGGCTTCTGCTGCCCCTCGTCTGTGGGATGCCCTCCCTGACCATCTGAGGGCTCCACAGACGACAGAGACCTTTAAAAATGGACTTAAACGGATATGGACTATAACTTTTAATTAACATTGCTGCTTTTTGGTCGTATTTTTATATTATTATTTTATATATATATATATATATATATTATTTTTGTTTTTTTATTGATGCTTTTATCTGCTTTTACTTTGTAGCACTTTGAGATTTGATCCAAATGAAAAAGTGTGTTATAAATAAAATGTATTATTATTATTATTATTTATTATAAGATTGATAAATAAGTAGAAAATGTGCAGAGAAATAATTTTTCCATCGATTTTTCTCGTTTTTCTTGGTGGGAAGATTAAAGGGTTAAAAGATATTTACTCCTCCTCTCCTCTCAGGTTTGGACCTCCGTTTCTCATGCAGGAGGACAGGACCATCTCCTGGGACCAGTTGCAGCAGAACATTCTCGGCAACCTGTATTATTTGATGCTGAATGGATCTCAGACTAAGGTAACGACCCACATCCCCACTAACATGCGACCCACTTCATCCCGGGTCCTGGACCTTAAGGCTCAGGGGACCATCTTGGCTCCACTGGCCCAAATTCAAAAAAGAAAAATAGTAGTTTAGTTAAACACACATCCACAGACACACACATACACACACACACTCAGAGACACACACAGACACCCACACGCACACACACACACATACACACTCACAGACACACACAGACACACATATACACAATCACACGCACACTCACATACACACACACATACACACACACACTCACAGACACACACAGACACACACCCTCACAGACATACACATAAACACACATCCACAGACACACACATACACACACACACTCAGAGACACACACAGACACCCACACGCACACACACACACACTCACAGACACGCACACACACACACAGACACGCACACACACACTCACACACACACACCCGCACACACACACTCACACACACACACTCACACACACAGACAGACATGTATACAGAAAGACACACACAGACGCACACACACAGACTCACATACACACATACCCGCACACACACACACACAGACACACACACATAAACACGTACATACACACACTCACACACACACTCACATACACAGAAAGACACTGACAGACACTTATACAGAAAGACACACACACACAGACAGACAGACACACATACACACAGACACACCCACACACACAAACACACTCACAGACACACACTCACATAAACACATACATACACACACTCACACACACACACACACACACACACACAGACAGACAGACATGTCTGTCTGTCTGTGTGTGTGTGTGTTTACTTTCTGTGTGTGTGTGTGTTTACTTTTCTGTATACATGTCAGATAGACAGACATGTATACAGAAAGACACACACACAGACAGACAGACACACAAACACATACACAGATAGACAGACATGTATACAGAAAGACACACACACAGACAGACAGACACACAAACACATACACGGATAGACAGACATGTATACAGAAAGACACACACAGACAGACAGACACACAAACACATACACACGCACTCACACACACACACACACAGACAGACATGTATACAGAAAGACACACGCACACACAGACAGACACGTATACACAAACACGCACACACATACCCACACCTACACAAGCACACAAAAACACACACACACTGCCCTCACACCCTGTGTTGAGTATCCACAGGGAATCGCCGTGGTGACCGGCCAATATATGAAGTGACTTCTCCAGAGAGAAGTTATCACCTCCCTCCAAAGAGGTTATGTTTTCACTCCTCTGTGTTTGTCTGTTTGTTTGTCTGAGTATTTGTTTGTTTGAGTGTTTTTTCTGCTTGTTTGTCTGAGTATTTGTCTATTTGTTTGTTAGCTCGAGTGTTTGTTTGTTTATTTGAGTGTTTGTCTGTTTGTTTGAGTGTTTGTCTGCAAAGGAGTGAAAACAACCTCCTTGGCGGTTGCCTTAAGCTGTTTTCCTTGATGTTTCTTTGGGGGCGGAGCTGGGGACACAGTGGGCTGAACAGAGACGCCAAAGTGGAAGACACAGGAGGCAAGCGGTTGCAGAGTATTTGAGAGATACTCAGACAGTTTGTTGGAGTTGTCGGCAGATTAAGAGTCTGGCAATAAAACTAATGGAAGGTTTGCACTCCCTGATTCCTTTTTCTATTTTACTAAACATGATCAGATAGCTGATAAGATCAATCATGTAAGAGAGATTCATCTTTAACCTCTGTGTGGTTGTCCTCCATTTAAAAGAAAGGGAAAAAGAAATACTGAGAATAGTGAGAAAGTGACCGGAACAATGGCGCCTGTCCACTGGGGTTTGCTGTCTTTGTTTTTTCACCACCATCTTCTTCATGAAGTGTTTTGGCGCCACCCAGAGGCTTTTTTAATACAATACAACTTTCATTTCCAGGTTTGAAAAAAAAAGAAAGAAAGATGTATTTCACTCAGATGAAAAAAGAAAATAAAGGATTAATGAATAACATCCTGTTCTAAAGATGTAATGATTTGGAGATTAGAACATGTTAATCTTTATTTAGAGTTCCACTTTGGTGCTGTAGATGCTAATTCTGTAAAATGTATATATATATATATTTTTGATAGTAAAGTTATGTAAATAAAGTTCCCCTTTGCGGTTGAAATGGCTTTCCTTTAAATAGATTATTTAAACATTTTTTGCTTTACTGTGTACATCTCTCTCTTTGCATTTAATGTCAGATGAATCAATACATTTTAAATTAAAATTAAAATTAAAAGACACATGCAGAACAGAATCTACACAAACCCCAATTATGAGCGTTTATATGCCACATTAAATTATGATTATGTTAAACATGTAAGTGTTACACTAAGACTACCTTCATAAAGGATTTATAAATTCATAATTAGTTTATAAATGAGGTTTTTAACACTTTATAAGTCATTAGTTAACATTTATGGGTAATATTATAACATAGCTCTCAATTTATCGATAGCGGGTCACTATTTGGCGTTATAAGGTCAGCAGTGCGGATGAGTGCGCTCACTTTTTGGCAAGCATCAGGTCTCTGATACTCCATAACTAATGAGTTATAGCAGATTATTAATTAATAATCTGTGAAATGTTTACAGTCTAATTAGTAAACTACGTAAAAGTCATTTATAAATCCTTAATAAGTGGAGTTTTATTATGTTGTGGTACCCAATCATTAATTCACTCTTACACACTGTATTAATATTAAATGATGATTTTGCTGATTTTCTAAGTGCAAAACAAAGTCCCTTAACTTTGACGTGGTTTCTCTTTCCCCCCCCCCCCCCCCCCCCCCACACACACACACACACACACACACACACACACACACACACACACACACACCTGAATAAGGACCACAAGGAAATTTGAATAATAACCATATATTATATATTTTCAAACAAAATTCCACTTTTCTTCCTCTCAAATCAAAAATCCTCCTCAAAATAAATTTCACGGTCTCTTAAATAAAGATAAAACATGATAAAAACATTATATCACGTGAATGTCCTGATTTGATTAGAATGTTTTTAAGATTTGTTGAAATGTTTTGTTTAAGAAAATGTTCCCACACGGGGGGGGGGAACTTTCTCGTTCTCACAGGCTCCATCAAAAATAAGCATCAGTATAACAGAGTGAAACAAACCAACAATCTCCAACACCAGCACACGACGTGTGAGCGGGTCCATTTTGGTGTATAAATATACACATATGCTCATAAATCGCGCCAGAACTCGACCCAGTTTCGAAGCGAGGCTTCGAACGTCATCAGTGGCGTCACTCTGGTGGTCAGGAGAATATTTTTCTACTACCCTTAAAGGGACAGCGTCTCTTTAAGGACGCAGCTCCATCACGTGTGTCTCTCTCTGCCTGCAGAATACCGGGCCGCTGTTTAAGATCCGAGTGGTGGGGGGATCGGCGGCCTTCAGCTACCTGAACCCGCAGGACAGCAGGCCACTGTACCACCCTGCTGTTGACAGGTAAGACACCCAGGGGTGCACTTCTGTGCCGGTCTGTAGCCTACAGAGCATGTGCGGGCGTGGCCTGTCATCACGAGTCATCAGCAGTACCTCTGCCTCACTGAAGGGGGCGAGCTGAGCTCGTGGGTTTATGCTGGTTCTGCTGTTAATCGTCTTTCTGGGCAGAGATAAAATCAGAGAGTCCGGTTCACTGCAGTAGTCGGTTTTATCTAATCCAATCATTATTTATAAAAAGTAACCTATCGCTTTGTCTGTATTTTTTTCTTTTTTTCTTCTTTTCTTTTTGGTAGGTAATTGAAAATATTTACAAAAATAAAAAAACGTAAGAGGAGTAAAGACTAACTTTATTTTTAACAGAAAATACCACATTTAACACTTTTTTTTCTAATTTCTATAGTCTTTTTTTTTTAATTATTGTTTAAATGTGGTAAACCTCTGATTTTTGTTGGGCACTGGAAAAAATTGTGGAATTGCGATGGCAAATTAAGAAAAACACGAAGGTGCAGCGCGAACGCACTCTTTCACCGATCCGATACAAGTTTAACGTTTTAGCCAAATATAGACCTCACCTGTGCGAGTGTAGAGAGTTCTGATTCTGGGAAACAGAACCAGCGGTCAGTGAAAGGACTTTTCTTTGGGAAAGTGTCGTTTACATGCGATGTTTTCTTTCCCATTAGGCGCCGTTTCTGAATCTACTCGGAATCAGGCTGTCCGGGTAAACCCACCTAGCGATGTCGTCCTTGCAGACAGAAGAAAGAACTAAATTCCACAAAGAAAGAAACGGATTCTTGTTCCGTACCTCAGTCTTTAGAATAGAATAGAGTAACAATATCATTGTTTTAAAAACAACGAAACACCGTTTGGCAGCTCTAGTTAAGGCAAAAATCAAATTAATCAAAATATAACAGATGACATATCTCCCTGATCTTCGTCTCGCTCCTCCTCACAAGGTTTTGTGGGAAATTGGTTAAATGGTTTTAACATAATTGAGAATAATTGAAAATGATGACACAGAAAACACTTTTTTTGAATTGGGGGGGATAAATTCGCCTTCCAGATAAGTTTAATTTGGTCCATCAGTGTTGATGTACTACCTCCATCAGCAAACGAACCAATCCTGGCTCTCTCCTGGTTTGGTTTGGTGATTTGTCGCTGCGAATGTTGGTTTTCTTTAATTTCCACAAACCGTTGAAACTGTCTGCCGAAGAATCCAGCGATTATTCGTCCCCTTTCCTTGAACTTCAAATCAGTGAGGCGCTGAGCAGCAGGAAATTGAATGTGTTAATTATGATGCTGGCTCAGACCGGTCTGCAGGTGTCTCTTAATATCCGCTTAATAACTACGGCTCATTTTCAAAAACACCTCAAACGACACAGAGACGAGGCGAGAGTTTCAAAGAATCAAAAGGAAATGGAGTTTTTTCACCGCACATCTGTTTGTTTTGTACATCCTGGATTTTGTTTTTGTTTTTGTTTACTAGTCATCCGATGTCACAGTGAAGATTCTTAAGCGTTGTTGCAACTTTGGACCGGACAGTTTGAAAGGGAAATCCCACCATAAAAATTGTCCAATGGGATAGAGCCAAAAATATAAAGAATTAACATTATTATTTACAAAATAAAGAGGGAAGATAAACCAAGAAAGAATAAGAAAGAATTATTTTTTTATTTTATTTTCTAAAGTGAATGAGCTTTAAGAGGATTAACGCTGTTTTAAAGGTGTGAAGATTAAAGCTCTTCTGTCAAAGGCCTATTATGAGCCTTTGACAGAAGAGCCAGAACATTACATCATCTCCTAGTTGGGAAGAGTCACTCAGTAAGTGAGTGTGTATGCAAGCATGTTTGTGATAGAGTCCGCCCACTCCATCCTCATCACTTATGTCGTGACATTATACTGCATCGCATATATCTCAAATAACCCCGCTGTTGGGCATGAACATATGTGCCCAAAGGCACCTTGGCAGCACCAGGCCACTGAATCTAGACATAAACCAGCAGCAAACATTGAAAGCGAGGAATAATCAACAGCTATTTAAGATGCACGAAATCCATTAGAATTACCAACTCTCTTCATCATCATCAAGTCCAATCAAAATCAGCCATCGGACAAACACGTTATAAGAGGTGCACCCCTAGTCTTACAAAGTTTTAGAATGTCATACAATTGGTTTAAGAAACACTTAACACTTAATGTCTTTTAAAGTGCTCTTATTGTGAAGGTAGGACAGAGTGTACATTCATTTCCTCAAGTGAGAACACATACACAATACTGACCAACCACCTGTAATCCTTCAAAATAAGAGCACCTAAAATACAATAATCATTATGGTTTTAAAACCTACTAGAAAAAAAAGAAATCGGAATCGGCTAAAATCTGTGTTGGTCGGTAAGAAAAAAAAATCGGTGTTTGTTGTACCTCTACCCATCCGTAGGTGAGACACCCAGGGGTGACAGGCCTATGAACTCAAACATTTTTCAAATAGAGCAGCACTGAGACAAGTTGAAGATCTACTTTGAAGGTTGTCCTCATTGTCAGAATCAGTCGATACCGGTTACACTCCGGATATTCTCCATAGAGAACAAATTTTCTTTTGCCAAAGCAAAGGAAATGTATTTTTTTTACACGACTCAAAAACATCTTTTGAACACTGATGGAGTTTTATCTTCCCTCATGAGATGAGAAGGTAGAAACCAGAGCTCTGCAAACCAAACCCAGCAACCCTCACCGCACTGTGACTCAGCATCCTGCATTTACATATGTATGCGTGATGTAAAGTCGCACCTGTGATACTTTTCTCTCTCTGGCGTCTGAATCAGATTAAAGCTAAAGAAACTGTTTAACTTCTGAAGCGGTGTCGTGTTCGTCGCCCCGGCAGGTCCATTATTCTCTGCAGAAATGATGTCTGAAAGGTTTTTGAGTCGGCGCTGTATTTTCTGTATTTTCTGCTGACTCAGAACCAAAGATATACTGTATATAAAGTGTTTAAATGTAATTATTATTATTATTTTTTACAGTTTTTCTCTCTTGATGTTCTGCAGAGTTCTTATCTGTGGCCCCGGTGGACCTCCCCATGTGAAGCTGGTTATCGAATGGGAACACAAGACTAAAGAATGGTAAGCAGTCTGTGCCAAAAAATAGTTTCTTTATGGAATTCATCAGTACCTGGGAACAGTTCTGACACCCAGAACATACGGGGATGCAGTTGCACTGTACAAAAACTCGATAATCTGTGAGCGCGTGTCGTCTTCAGTCTGTTTGGCAGCATCCAGGAGGAGGTGGTGAAAGACGCGGAGAGCGTCAGGAACCAGCAACAACAACACCTGCAGCAACATAGATGCACCCTGGATGAGTGCTTCCAACTATACACCAAAGAGGAACAGGTGAGACCGAGAGCCACGCAGCTCCAGCTCCAGCTTTGGTGGGATCCCCGAGATAGTAGGGGGAGCTATAAGAGGGAAATAAGGTGAAAAGGCCAGGGATAAATCTGTTGTTTATTAAAAGTATGAAATATCGAAATGAAATGTTCAATGCTGGTTTAGGAGGATTAGTCGCATTTAATCCTACTTGAATGAAATTGCACCTCACGTTATCCTATTTATTAATTAATACTATCCTTATTATTATTTCATAATGTAATTAGAAAACCCCCTCAGATAACGTAAAACCCTCCACCCAAGGAACGAAACCCACCTCTGAACCTACTCTGTTTTTAAATAGGACTTTGTTTCGTCATTTCTTGCTCGTCTCCGTTATAGAACATCAAAGGAACAAAGCACAACAGTGGCGTAGGTTTAGGAGAAATTCACGAAGGGTCCTCAATTAATGTCTGAGTTATTGCCAACCCCTAAATCTACCGACAACTCCAACAAACTCTCTGAGTATCTATAAAATACTCTGTAGCTGCTCGCCTCATGCCGGTTTCACTTCGGTGTCTCTGCTCAGCCAAATGAGTCTCTGACTCCATCCCCAAAGGAACACCAAAGGAACTCTTCAAACTGAGCCTTGAGCTCGGCCATTAAATAAAACATTAAAGTAAGCAAAAGGATGAAAGGCAGCAATTCTCCAAACGGCTTATTATTTTATTATTTTATTATTTTATTTTAATTGAAATGCTGTGAAACACGTTAAGTCACCAAACTGTCAATCATCGTAAATAGGTTCACTCTTTATGAGTAGCATCATATTGTTTTAAATGTTCGCACGACTCAGATTCATTCACAGAACATTCAGTGATTGCGTTGGTATTTTATACGCCCTGATTGGGTCTCAACACGATTCGATGAAGGTGTTATTCATGTGTTTGATCGTTGAAATCTCCTCAGTGAAGATTTCTCTATGCGGGTATTTTCCTTGTAAAAGGTAAGAGTTTGTCTGCTGACAACATTGTACAGTAGTAAAACTAGGCCTACGCTGTCGTCCCCAACGGCAAGGGTACATCCCCGAAAAGTCCCAGATCCCCTGCGTTGTACAAGCAATCCCCCTGACTGAACTCCTCGAATTAAATGTGAAGATATTTCCTGGAAACAGTGTTTTTTTTCTGTAAAAGAAGCTCCCCCTAGTGAGTAGAATATGAATTGCTAGAGTAAAATATATATACAAGATGGATATCAACGAGTCGATTCATGGCGACCAATTTTGGACTTAATCGGTTGAGAAATTACGGGCCGACAACTTTTGAAGCTTAAGCGTTGCCTCGTGTCGGAAATATAAAACTAACCTTTCCAAAAATCAATCCAGTTGTCTAGCGCACCAAGGTGTATGCAGGTATAACATCGTTTTTGAGTTAAGTCCAGAAAGCCGTGTTTTTTGTTGAAAAAAGCTCCCTCTGGTGAGTGAAATATGAAGTACTAGAGTAAAATATGATAAACATCAGATAGATCTCCTCGACTCGATTCATTTGCACCAAATGGGGACTAGCAGGGACCGACGGTTGAGAAATTATGGCCCGAAAACTTTCACAAATAAAGCACCCCCTAGTGTTGGAACTAAACAACTGACAACGTTTTTTTTTGTTATCACAATAACAGAATGCGGACGTAGTGGCGACGATGATTCCCGACTTTTGGGGAATATAGCTATTTACAGAACTGGCTGATATTGCTGTACAGCAATCCGGCTGACTTTACTGTTAAAGAGTTGATAGCATCCCGAGAAGATTTCGAAGAATAAAAACATCTTGTTGTCTCCTTCATGTTGAGGACTCATCAGTGTGGGACAGATGACAAATGGATGGAGGGCCATAGAAGGATTTCTCTTAATGACAGGGATTAACCTTTGACTCCTCTCAGTGGAGCCTCCAGCCTCCACTGTTTGTTCGCCCTCATTACACACAATGGGCTCGTTAAGTGTCGATATGGCCGCCCTTCAGAGACGGGATCCATAATGAAGTATTGAGTTTGGGGACCCTCATGGGGTTAGATCCCTCTGCTGCTTCTGGCAAGCTAGTGAGCCCGATGTCATTTCTTCGTCTTGGTTCACTTTGTGGTGGTGTCACACGCATTCGTGATTATATCTCACTTCGGTCTTCAACATATTTATAAGGTCAGTCAGTGGCTATTTTTTTCAGTAGCTTCAAATTCAAATATTTGTAGACATTATTATACCACTAATCAGAATCTTGTCATCTTGTAGGGCAACTTTGGGAAAGGAAGAGTGGAGTTTGAAATGCCAAGGTGATTCTATTAGTACATTAGACAATTCCATGTGCTATACAGGATAGTGAAACCCAACAAAGAGAGAGAGGCTCACAATTAAGTGTAAAAGGGCAAATACATGCATTGTTAACCAGCTGGTTGGAAACTAACGTTCTGTTGGTCTAAGATACCGAAGATTGAGAGAGGGAGGAGAAATTCCCGGAGCCAGGGAGAGCTGAGGAGAGGCAGGAGTGTGGTGTTGAAAGTAAGACCTCTAAATTTTAGAGAGCTGTTAGAGACATGATAGAAATGTCTCTTACATTGTTAGAGACAGAAGGAGAAGGAGGTTATATATATAAAGTGTCCAAGAAACCACTTGGAAAGGCAACAAGGCTACAGGCATCAGAGGAGGGTGCAAACTGTTTTGTCGCGGTGAAATGGGTTTGGGGTGTTCCGGATGGAGTATGAGAAATTTGACTTAGTGCCCACAGATTGATTGTGGGTTGAAGGAGACTTTCTTTAGTGAGTTGGGTGAATCGATGGAGAGTATCCCCAGGGGGTAAGAGAGGACTTCAATGGCCATGTTGGTGAAGGGAGCAGAGGAGGTGATGGACAAGTATGGTGTTCCACTTAAACGTTGAAGGACGAATGGTGATGGATTTTGCGAAAAGGATTGAAATGGCTGTGGTTGAATACGTATTTCAAGAAGAGGGAGTTGCACTAAGCTGGACTACATTTTATGTAGAAGATATGATATTATTACTAGATCGGAGACAGCAAGGTGATGAGAGGGGTGTACGTAGCCAGACAGCATAGAAAGTTAGTACGTAGGAGGATGCTGGTGGAACAAAGAGGAAGAGAGCAAAGGTAAGAGTAGAGGATCAAATGATGGATGAGGAGGAGGGAAGCCTTCGGTGTGAATTTCAGGGAGGAGTTGAGACGGGCTCTGGAAATAAGGAGGTTCAGCAGAGTGTACTCAGTAAAATGTTGGTGAAGATGGATATATCAAAAGATGAAAATAGCAGGCAGGAAGACAAATACGCCTTACATGGAATGAGGCGAATGTTGAGGTAAAAGGACTAAGTGAGAGGCTTATGATGAGATGTTAGAGAGGTGGAAGTTTAAGGAAGGACTTGTACTGATTGGCGAGACTGCGAGAAAGAGATGGGAAGGGCGTGCAGCAGGTTAGGGTGATTATGGATGGAAATGTATTAACAAGTGAGGAGAGTGTGAGAGCAAGATGGAAAGGTTACGTTGGAGAACTGATGAATGAAGAGAGAGAGAGAGAGAGAAAAGGGGTGGAAGGTGCAAGACCTGGAAATCATTAATGTTGAAGCGAGAGCAGCTTTGAAGACGATGAAGAATGGAAAGGCGGTTGGTCCTGAGGACATACCGGTGGAGTTATGGAGGTGTCTAGGGGAGAGGGCAGAGGAACATTTAGAAAAAATTGTTCTACTCTCTCTTGGAGAGTGAGAGGACAACAGAGGAATGGTTGAAAAGATGTTCAAAGCTCTAGCAACTACAGAGGCATAAAGCTGAAGAGCCACACAATGAAGATCTGGATAAGAGCAGTGGAAGCTAGGTCAAGAGAAATGGTAACAATCTGGGGGCGGTAGTTTGGTTCTACCGTTTTGGTTCTATGTCATGGCGGAGCCCTAACGACAAAGTGCCGAGGGAGGAATTGAGGGATGGCATGAGGAAGTCCGGAGTGGCAAAGAAGTATGTGAGAGTTGTACAGGATATGTATGTGATCAGCCCGACAGCGGTGATGTGTGCAGTAGGAGTTCAAGGTTGATGTGGGACTGCACCAAGGATCAGCTCTGAGCCTCTTCTTGTTTCCTTACGTTGATGGACAGGCTGACCGATGGCGTCTGGCGGGAGGATCCTTGGTCAATGATGTTGGTGGACGACATTGTGATCTGTAGTGAGAGCAGGGAGCAGGTGGAAGAAAACCTGGAGAGCTGGAGGTGTGCGCTGGAGAGAAGAGGGATGAAGGTCTGTTGCAGCAAGACAGAATAGATATGTGTGACTGAAAGGGAGGCAAAAGACAGGAGGCAGAGTTGGAAGTGGCAGAGCTGAAGATTTTCAGATGTTCTTTGGGAGTGACCAGGATGGACAGGAGTAGAAAGGAGGACATCAGAGGGACAGTCCAGGTCAGACAAAGTCAGAGAGGACAGATTGAGGTGGTTTGGACCCGTGAAGAGGAGGGATAGTGGATCTACTGGTAGAAGGATGCTGGAGATGGAGACGCCAGGCAGGAGGAAAAGGTCAAGACCAAAGAGGAGGTTCCTGGATGTGGCGAGAGAGGACATGCAGTTGGTTGTTGTGACAGAGGAAGATGCAGAGGACAGGAGGAGATGGAAACAGTTGATCCGGAGGAGGAGAAGAAGAAGAGGGAGGATTCACCTGTGATTAACTTTCAGATGATGTGGATTGGATGATGATATGAAGGAAGTGATATAAACGTGGCTGCGGTGACTTACTTTTGTTTTTGAAGGCAGCCATTGCTCCTCTGGGCAGTGGGAAGATCAAACACTGGGCTAACGGTGTTTCTCCCGTGTTAAGCCACTAATGAACAGTCCATGAGGAATCTCTCCGAGTAATTTATTCACAGCAGACAAAGAGACCGTTTGATGAAAAGATGAAAGGCTTTCATTTACCTGAGAGAAACACCATCTACCCGCCGTGGGCAGATGTGGCTCGTCGCTCACGGTCTCAACCCGCGAAGAGCCGACATGCCAATCAAACGATGAGGTGTTCATTAGAATTTCAGAGGGAAAAAGAACAATGACCAAAAATCAAATCTGAATAACTCGTTAAAATAGAAGCTGTCAGTTTGTGGGATATTCAGCAGCAAGTGACACGCCTGGGTCGGATCATCTCCAGAACTGCAGGTTCTGTTGGGTGTAGGTATGTCACAGTATTACATTTTGATATCACGATTATTGTCCGAGAAATAATCACGGTTTCGCCTTTTTTTTCCCGCCATTATCGACGCGTTGGCAGGAAGCACCGAGCAAAGACTTCACAAAGACGAGTCTGTGGTTTGATGTTTGTGTGTCAGGTCAAGGTCAACTTTTACTTGCAGAGATGTTTTATAGAGGCTGGCCTGTGTACCTTACAGCCGCGCCAATCTGCCATAAGATTAAAACCACCTGCCTGATTTCGTGAAGGCACCAAAAGAGCTCTGTGATGTCACTGTGATGTCATTCAAATTTTCCAACTCATGAACATCAGGAAAGAATTTTCACCTGCTGCTGAGTTTATCTACCAACTGACAGGATTACTAATAATGGATTAATGGAAAACACTGTTTCCCGGACAAAACTCAAAAGCTATTTAATTTAAAAACTATACACGCAAGGAAGAACTGGACTGATTTTGGGAAAGATTAGTTGTATTTTTCTGACACAAGTTTTCGGACCATAATTTCTCACCCATTGATCCGATTTAGTCCATATTTGGTGCATTCCAATCGACTCAAGGAGTTCCATCCTGTATAAATCCAATGTTACTCTAATAGTTCATATTTTACTCACTCGGTGGAAATTATTTATTTTTTTACAAAAGATACTGCAGACACAACTTCAGAGAGCCGTTTCCGATTTGATGAGTCGATGCGTGTAAACGGGTCGGAAAAGATTAAAGGTCACGTAAACAGGCGACCGACATTGTAATTCGTAGAAGTAAAAGTTTCATTCGGAGAGGAGAAAAGTGTCCCGTGTAAAACCCACTTACTGTCAAGACAGTTAACACTACAGTATTAAAAAAAATCAATCCATCAATTACCTTTTCAAGTCTTCAAGAAGTCTTGGGATAAACACTGAAACATCGAAACAAAACAATCGTCAACAATCGATACGTCCTCCAACTCCTGTCATAGCAGTGTTATAAATATGTTATAAACATGTAATAACTATGACAACACTGGTTCCAGCTCGCCCCAGACGATGCCTGGAAGTGTCCGCACTGCAAGCAGCTTCAGCAGGGCATGGTGAAGATGAGCCTGTGGACCCTCCCGGATATTCTGATTCTCCATCTCAAGCGCTTCCGACAGGTAGGTAGGCACAGATGAGAAAAGAGAGTACTAAAAATGTTGGATGCTGGTGGTGGTGGCTGATGTCTCTGCTGAGGCTCAGATGATGAGACTGATGGATCTCTGAGGACTAGGTGGAGATGGGGAGGTGGAGGGCGCATAAACCTGCAGCTTGACAGAACTAGATGGATGGAGGGAGAGTAATATCTAAAGCCAGCAGTTGATGGTTATGGGCGGAGCCTGCAGGCAGGACACAGTGAGTGATGGATGAGGCTACCTGATTGAGAGCAGCTGATATCAATTGATGCGCCAGACTGTGGAGCAGGTAGTTGAGCTGAATAGTGTGTGAGAGGATAGTCTTTCTGAGTGAACTCTCGATGAACTCTAGAAGCTGATTTAATAAAAAACAAAACCTGTTCCTAGAACTCCACCTACTTTAACAACTTAGATTACTTACATTACTTACATTCATTTTTTTTTAGAGAACTGGCAACGAGCCCAAACTACCGGAAGGAGCGAAAAATACCATTCTCTTCCCACTCCCTCCGAGGCGATCAGAACCTCACCGGACAGTGAAAGCTTTGAAAGGAGATCAAAGTAGGGCTGCAGCCAATAATCGACGTTATGGCTAATAAACCATAATAAAATTAGTAGCCCACAAATTATATAGTCAATTCGTTGTTGACGTCATAGCTGCCTCTGACAGGTGTACAAATAAGGAATTAAACACCATATGATGTTATTTATCGATAAATGTTATATTTTGTATCAGCAGTGATGGGCCAAATAGATGCAACAGGAGAGGACTCAATTCCACTGTTGCTATAGTTACCTGCTGGTGGGTTTAAGTCGGTAAAGTTCGTTAAACGACTTATTTTGGAAAGAAGTTTTCATCTTTATAGACTGCCGAATTCAGGATGGTCATGTGACCCAAACACGACGCTCACTCGTGTCACAGACCCTGATTGGCCATTTCTTCATTGTGGGCGTGGACAATATGCAGACTCACAAAGACACCCAAACGGAGAATAGGTAATCGCGTTTCTCTCACGCGTTTATTTAATCAAATTGCTAAAAAAATAAAGAGCTGTATAAGTTTGGGACTTTCCTGACGCACTGCGGGTTTCATGGATGTCCCATTGCCAGAATTTTTCACTTCTGTGTCCACCCACACACTCGGCCTGCTACACGCTGATTACTAAGCAACAAAAACGTGCCTTGTTAATTCAACTGGCCCACTTGTTGCATCTTTGTAAGTTTTTTGAAAAGTGCAAAAACTGCACCTCATTTCAGTTGCAGGGGATTTAATAAAAATGGTTTTGCCCTGAAACTTGTTGCAGTTTATTTTGAGATTCGTAAGAGAAAAGTGTTAGGGACCAAGGTTTATAAAAAAAAACATTGGATGACCAGATTGAGTTGCTGTGTTAGTTCTTTAATGTATTTTTCAGGATGCGCATGCATTCGCTTGAAAAGGTGAAAATACTTTATTTTTCCCGTGTGACGTTTTCGGACGAATGACGGTTTTAGTAACCTTGCACTGACAAGAAAAGAGAAAAAAAAGATTCTGTTATTTGCCGTTTATGTGACGAATTTAATGATCTTCTGCATCGGTTTTTATCTTGGAATGTAAAACATCTCGGATAAACGGAGGTCATTTTCTGCACTGATAATGTCCAGTAACCTGAATCACTTTTTTATTTTTATTTTTGTGATTTGTTTGGACTGCTGTGAGTGAACGGATTCACGGCACTTTTCTGAATATGTTCCACTGAATAAAAGTTAGTCGCTTGTTTGCTGTCGGTTCTGGTTATTAAAAACTTTTCAGAAAAGAAATATGTTGATAGGAAACACCTCATTCCGATTCTTCCAATGTTAAAACGCCTAGAGCCCGGATCAGTCTTAATGGTAAACAGCTATTCCAACACATCCTGTGGTAACGGCGGATTAAAGTCAAAATGAAGACGCCCTTTTTCCATCCCCAATTCCTGTGGCTGTTTGGAGCAATTCTTACCATAACGTCTGGAGTTAAATGGTTCCAGACCGCTTCTCCTAATCTCATTTTAAAAAGATAGAAACACAAATCTTATCTGTCTGAACCTAATCTTAATTTTATGGTCATCCATCATTTTATATGGATAAAATGTTAATATAAAAATGTTCCCCTTCATCTAGATGCTCTTCAAATGTAATGGATTATTCACTGCCTTCATTTATATTTATATATATATATATATCTTTAGAGATGAGACTCTTTCCTTCTCTTTATATATTTATATCTGCCTGCTCTTAATCCCTACAGTTAATCGTACATGTGTATTTTCTTTCGGTCTGTCTGTCTGTCCCTGACTCTGTCTCTCTGTCTGTCTTGGTCTATTTGTCTATGTCACTCTGTCTCTGTCTGTTTGTTTCTGTCGGTCTGTCTGTTTTGTTCTGTCAGTCTATGTCTGTCTGTATGTCTCTGTCTGTGTAGGTCTGGGTTTGTCTGTGTGTCTCCATTGCTCTGTTGCTGTCTGTCTGTCGCTGTCTGTCTGTCTATGTTGGTCTGGGTCTGTCTCTTTCTGTCTGTATGTCTCTGTGTCTTTATGGGATCTGTCTCTGTTTGTGTGTCTGTGTCTGTCTGTCTCTGTCTGTCTGTGTGTCTGGGTTTGTCTCTGTCTGTCTGTCTGTCTCTGTCTGTCTGTGTGTCTGGGTTTGTCTGTGTCTGTCTGCCTGTGTCTGTCTGTCTGTGTGTCTGGGTCAGTCTGAAACTCCTTGGTAAAGTTAGTAAGTAATTTGTAGCGTGCCGTCTGTGTTTTGTATTGCTCTTTCTTTTGGTCATATATCTAAAAAAAAATGAGCTCATATTAGATGAAGTGGACGATTGGCAACCTGAGCCGCCGTCGCCACCTTGAACGGCGGTTCACGTCGCACACACACAACGCATCAGCTGCCACGGCAACGGAAATCTCAACAGCTTGGAAATCTTTCACCGTGAATGAACCAAATTCAAAACTCGCAATTTTGCGACCCCCTCAAGGTCAAAGAAAATGTGCAAAAAAAACAAGTTATTTTTTAAAATCCAAACAAAAGTCTGGGATATGGGGGATGAAGGGATTGTGGTTATGCCAGATAAACTGACAGTAATAGAACAAAATAATGCCCACCCAAGCACATCTTTGCAAATAAAAGCCACAAAGGAAAACCTTAATTCATATATATTATCAAAAGAGACTGTAGTTATGGAACATAACTACATGAGTGAAAGATTTAAAGGCTACCCCGACATACCTGTCCTCATCCTCCCACCACTCTTCTCTGACATTAGACATTAGTGACAAATGAACCGAATGGGTCGAACCATTCAGAGCAGCACAGCTCAGGTAATCAAAGCAGCGAGAGTCCAAGAGAAGAGAGAGAACTCTGAAAGAAAGGTTCCCTTCATTGAAAGCTCTGGGTGCTCTTCCTCAGAAGAACCCATGGCTGCACGATCCGATCACACAGGTGGGATCCACTCGGGTCATCAACACATGCAGGTTGAAGAACGCATTTAACAATGGATCCCCCTCAGGAACACACCGAGCTCACCGAATGTCAGTCGCCAGTTTACGTGACCTGTGACCTTTTTTCCGACCCGGTGTTTTCACACATCCACTCATCTAATCGGAAACAGCTTTCTGACACGCGCAGACGATCCACACTCCAGTTCATAAGGTGGCGATAATTCTACGATGAGTTGGGCGCCGACCGCCAACAAGCCCCCAGAAGAAGAATCCGACTTTTCGTCCATCAAACCCTCCAACTATGTTAAACAAAAGGTTGCAATGAGTAAATGATCGCATGATGAACATGCAACTGGTGCAGCTGTTTGTGTGTGTGTGTGTGTGTGTGTGTGTGTGTGTGTCTGTGTGTGTTACTACCCTTGCCCCACTTGTTCCTGACGTCTTTCCTGATGGCGAATGGTGTGGGCACCGGATTCTGTCTGAAGGACAACGTAGCACAAGATATTCCTTTTCTTCAAATAACCAGAAGACAACATTTTTCTTCATCATTCATCCTCTTGTCGTTCTTTCTTTGGCATCTCACTTCAGCACTTCAGCTTCGTCATCATAGCTCCTCCATGATGACCTCCAACTCAAGCCTGAGGTCATCATAGCTCCTCCATGCTCGCCTAGAATTGGACGTTATGTTTCCCTCAATGGACAACCATGAAAACAAGTTCACTCACATTCCCTAAGCCTGTAAGAAACAACCGGCTTTCCTTTTTTGTTAATTTCCCAGTTGCGTGAGTTTTAACATCTAAACAAGAATTTGGCGACACAACGCAGCGATGATTTTTCTGAAGCGTTATCATCAAGGCGGCAGCCGCCCGTTGGGCTTCGTGCCGTTACACAATCTCTGTTTTGTGCTTCATTCAGCGCGAGTACTGCACCTCAAAGTCACTCACACACAAAGGGCTTTCAGAGTAATCACTTCTGTCAAATATAATGCATGCTAGCTTTCCCAAGCTAGCGAAGCGCTCACCGTCGGACCTGCCACAAGTTTTACTCTCTGCAGCTAAACTGTCAGTGTGTGTGTCAGGCAGCGTCAGCGATGCCAGATGGGAGATGTATTTTATCCTACCAGAGACTCAAAATGATCGTATTTTGTATCGGTCGCTTCGATTTGCCTAGTGGTTCCTTTTAGCGATATTCCAGCGGCGATATTCCCCAGGAATTCCTTTTCTGCTGGAGAATATCGGAGTCTCTCTCTGTGAGCGGAGTGCGGGCGGAGCTCCGCCCCCATGAACAGCTGTCAATCACACATCGTCCTCTTTGAGGCGTCGGGCATTCTGTGTTTCAAACATTAATGAAACAGCCTTAAATAGTACTTTAAGAAGAAACGGCTTATAAAGACAGATATTCGGTGCAGGTTTTGAATCTTTAAATACGTGTTTTCAAATATGGCTTTACCCCTGTTGTTGTCACACCTGTGTCTCGTTGGATCACCTGATGCATTTCAGACTAGTTGTGATTTTTAAGAACCGTTATCTCAGCCACCGTCTACATGTTGCCACGATGACAGAAAACTTTTATGTCACAGCCAGCAGCAGGTTGTAGCCAGCCAGTAATATTAGGGTCCTTCCCCCCCCCATGTCTGTAAGCCTGGAGACGATGAAGTATAACCCTTTTATAAAAGAATTTATAAAAATTCTGACTTTATTCATGAAAATTCTGACTTTATTCATGAAAATTCTGACTTTATTCATGTAAAATTCCGACTTTATTCATGTAAAATTCCAACTTTATTCATGAAAAAAATTCCGACTTTATTCATGTAAAATTCCGACTTTATTCATGCAAAATTCCGACTTCATTCATGTAAAATTCTGACTTTATTCATGTAAAATTCCGACTTTATTCATGTAAAATTTCAACTATATTCAGGTTAAATTCTGACTTTATTCATGTAAAATTCTGACTTTATTCATGTAAAATTCTGACTTTATTCATGCAAATTCCGACTTTATTCATGTAAAATTCTGACTTTATTCATGTAAAATTCTGACTTTATTCATGTAAAATTTCAAATGTATTCATGTAAAATTCTGACTTTATTCATGTAAAATTCCAACTTTATTCATGTCAAATTCCAACTTTATTCATGTCAAATTCCGACTTTATTCATGTAAAATTCCGACTTTATTCATGTAAAATTCCGACTTTATTCATGCAAAATTCTGACTTTATTCATGTAAAATTCCGACTTTATTCATGTGAAATTCCAACTTTTTGCTCCTAAAGTTATAACTTTATTGTTGTAAAATTCAAACTTTTTTCTTGTTCAATTATGATTTTTTTCTCGCAATATTCCGACTTTAATCTCGTAATCTAATTTTTTTAAATTATTTTGTCAATTTGACCCTAAAGCAGCTATAATTTGATGGATGTTTAATCAATTAGTAGTAAAATGTCTGTTCCTTATTATGCCAGAACTTTATATATAAATAACAAATGTTGGAACAGGTTGGCGAACGGAGAAACAAGCTTTCCACCCTGGTGCGGTTCCCCATGACCGGTTTGGACATGGCGCCCCATGTCGTGAAGAGGAGTCAAAGTACGAAGAACCTAAACTCAGGAGGTGGTCCACCGTCCCGGAAGCAGCCTTCAAGCAAGACGGTACAACCTTCCGACCTGATCCTCCCCCACGACTACCTGTACGAACTCTACGCTGTCTGCAACCATCATGGAGGAATGCACGGAGGACATTACACAGGTGAGGATTAGAAAGGTGTGTGATGATGCTGAGTCTGTTTATGGTTATCTTTACAATACATTTATGAATTAGGCTTATTCTGTTGTCCCAAACAGTAAGGGTATATCCCAGAAAAGTCCCCAATTCCCTGCGTTGTACAGGCAATCCTTCTGATTGTACTCCTCAAATTGAATGTGAAGTTATGCCCAAAAAGATAAAAGAGTGTTTTTTGGAGGGAAAAAAAAGGAAGCTCCCCCTAGTCAGTAAAATATTAACAATTGGAGTAAAATATAATATATACTATAAAGATCTCTGCAAGTCATTTCATATGCACCAAATTTGGAAAAAAAATCGGACCAACGGTTAAGAAGCTAAAGCTCCCCCTAGTGGCAGAAATATTAAACCCAATTTTCCCCAAAATCAATCCAGTTCTTCCTCCCTCTAAGTTAAAAATTGCCTCGAGTCAATTCAGATGCACCGAATTTAGACAAAATCATCAGGGACAGAGGGAGGAGAAGTGAAGGGACAGAGGGAGGAGAAGTGAGGGGACAGAGGGAGGAGAAGTGAGGGGGCAGAGGGAGGAGAAGTGAGGGGACAGAGGGAGGAGAAGTGAGGGGACAGAGGGCATATGCAGAAAAGATTCTCTGATTCAGGATAATATTATTCCTTTTAAAAATGTGATATTAAGCAGGAGTGAAATTAATGAGCGAAGGTTAAAGTATTTGGTGAGAAGAAATTCAAAAAAAAAAAAAACAGTCCCCTCAGCGCCGAAGTTCTGGGCCAACTGAGAGCAAAAATGAATATTATTATAGAAAACACATGTTAAGTTTTTGTTCTTTAGAAGGTGGGAAGTATTCCAGATGGTACGTGAGATTGTGGAGATTGTTATTTGGTGAAACTGTTTGGACGTGAGGAGCCATTTAAAGTTCGCAAGATGAAATTTGGCGCCGCCTTCTGATTGGTCACCTTTTTTATTTTTCCCACATTTTTGCCGTAATGAAATTGACTCGGTTGTTCTCGCTGTTGTTTTCTGACCCAGCTTACTGCAGGAACTCGGTGGACGGACAGTGGTACAGCTATGACGACAGCAGCGTGGACCTGGTGCCGGAGGAGGAAGTGTGCACCAGAGGAGCGTACATCCTGTTCTACCAGCGCCGCAACACCATTCCTCAATGGTCGGCCAATTTCTCCAGCAGAGGTACGTTTATTTATTGGAATACGGTAAGAATGTTAATTGTGGTTCTCCGTGAGACTCGTCCATGAATAGAACACAGGTTATAAGTAATTTTACAATAATGATGAATGAATAATGATATTTATTATAGTTATTATTATTATTACATATTAACTGCCGCCTACTAAATATATCAATGGAAAGATTTTCATGGAAAATACAGTATGTGTGATTTCTAACCTGAGAACTGGAGCATTCAAGTCGGCACAGCGTCTTTTTGTGACGTAGTCGGTGACAGTTTATTGTTTTGCTCGTCATAAATCAAGTAAAAACAACAAATGGCGGAATGACCACGATCCTCGTCTCGGAATGTAGCGTAACTACATGGATAACGGAGATCTTTGGCATCTCCATTACGTTTCCTGGTGATGTTTGTTCATTGGTTTCCTTCACGCTGTCTTGGGTTTTGTTGTACGGTGACCATGCACCCACCGACCACACCCACTGGATTGGCGTATTCACCAAAACACCCACACCCCTGCGTCGTGTATTTAAAGTCCATATCTTAAGGAAAGATTTTTTTATCATTGTAGATTTCCTGAAGAGATCATCAGTGAAAAACTGAGAACTTCGGCAACACAGCGGAAAACATCAGACTGTGTTGTCCATGGCCAAAAAGCAATTTCTAGTTTATTATGTACTCATGACTTTATTTTAGTTACTTATGAAATAGCCTTTGTTCAGAGTGAGTCTGGTCCGATTCAGAGGGAGTAGCCCCATTTTTGAAATCTTTCCCTTTCCAGTCGTCAGAGGCAGCTGTGGAAGCTGTTGCAAACAGCACAAATGAATAGGCGCTGCTATTTACTCTGTACGGCTCAGAGAAAAAAAAATCAAATTTTAAACTTGAAAAGCTCTGTGAGAGCACAAACCTCCGCCGAGGCACAGCAGTCCTCTTTGTTCGGGAAAAATCATTAATGTCTGAGTTATTGCCAGACTATAAATCTACCAACAGACTTCTCTCAGGCACTCTCTAGCCGCGGGTCTCCTGTGCCGTCCACTTCATGGTCTCTGTTCAGCCCACTGAGCCCTGAGCTGCACACCCAAAAAAAGATTAAAGGAACTCTTGAAACTGAGCCCTCAACTCCACCTCCAAAGAAACATCAAAGGATCTCTGTTATCTGAACCCCCGGCTCCTGCCCCCCAAATAAACATCAAAGGACTCAAAGGAACTCTTGAAACTGAGCCCACAGCTCCACCCACAAAGAGACATCAAAGGAATCAGAGGAACAAAGGCAGCAATAGCCACATTGTGATGTCACTACTCCAAACGGAGTTTTAAATGTTGTAAGACCTTTAGGATACCTCTAGGATATGCCAAAAATGATGTGCATATAATAAAGAAAATAACAATAATAAAGTCACTCAATTTAAGAATTACCGTTGAAGCTCAATATAAGAAAACAACTTAAAATTGTCCAGCTGTCAGGAACGTCTCATTTCAAAATTTCAATATGCCATCTTTTGAATCGTATAAGTTATTCTGTTTTATTCGTAAGTAATTCCTTCCACTCTTTGGTGTTTTTTTTTTTAATATATAAGCTTGAATAGGTTCCTGCCATTCCCTCACACACTTTTTGTATTTCCTTTGAATTCCCTTTTCATGTTTTGTTTCGATGGTGGGAAGAAATAAAAAACCTGCATCAGGCAGGTGATCTGCCGTTTAAACCAAAGAGTGCATGTGACGTCATAGCGATGGCCGGGAATCGCATCTTTTGGGTCAGGTACACTTATAGGAGGATAAAATCCTCCTATAAGTGTACCTGACCCAAAAGATTATCTCAACCAATAAGGGCTGAGCATCAAGTTTCAAATTCACCAATTAATAAACACATAAACATATAATAAAATATAAACACATTCTTCTGCTTCATCAGTATTTGCTACAAAGTAGCTGCTAGCATTAGCGCTGTGCTCAGAACAGCGCTAATGCTGTTCTTCGGGGATACAGCAAGGGTGTTCCCCGAAGAGTCCCCCAATCCCCTGCGTTGTACAAGCAGTACCCTAAAATTAACTGTAAAGTAAATGTCCACGGTTTTTCTCGTTGGAAAAATTAACCCCAGTGAGTAAATTGCGATAAATGCAGCATTTATCACAAAGCGCTCTTAAAGTTGGTTCATATCCACCGGATTTTGGACTAAATCGGATCAATTGTTGAGAAATTATGGCCCGAAAATTTATGGAGATGAATACCCCCCCCCTATTTTTGGAAATATAAAACCGACCTTTCCCCAAATCAATCCAGTTCTTCCTCGCACTAAGGTCTATGGGAGAATAAAATGTATCCATAATATAGTTTTTGAGTTATTGCGTTTACACAAAGAATTTTTCCCGACTTACACCAACAGTTTAGTCCATTTTTTTTTTATTTCTTTAAAGTGTAAGTCATGAATAGAATAGAATTTGATTTCATTTAAATAGGGACGAAACAGTTTATATTGGTTCCAATACAATTATTACAAATCAAAGAGTGTATATATTATCGTTCGACCCAGTTCGTTGGGGAAAAGGGCCGTAAGAATCAGTAGGTAGCGGTTTCAAAAACATTTACTTTTTTTGCCGGAAAAAGCAAGAAATAATGTGTCGAACTTTCTGTCAGGGCTCAACAGACGACGATATTAAAATTAAAGTGGAAAAACAGCATTCAGAGTACTAGAAAAAGTACTAACTTAAAGAAGGCTATTTATAAATAACAATTATAAATAGAGCCTGCTAAAAATAAAAGCGTGAACTCGAGGACTTTGCTGGGAACTCGAACCTTAAAGATGACGTAATGTTGTTTTCTGACGTGTTAAGATTCTAAATATATACGTTTTATAAGGTTCTGAGCCTTTCTGGCTAAAAATGAGAATTGAGGATTTTTTCATTTGGATTTGAGATCACGAGATCTTCTCTCCACGATCTACCGTTGGGTTTACATCATATCGGACTTTGTTCTGGTCGTGAGAAATAATGAAGAGCAGAACCGTTACTTTTTATTCTACCGTTACGCGTAGTTTTCACAAGGAGATCTTGAAAGCGCGATGTTAAGTTGGATGTCGTGACTGAAGCCGACTTCGGCTTTCCCGACTCGAACCCGAAAACCATTTCTAAATATTTGTCCCGAGTCCGAGAGATTGTTGATCGATCCTTTTTTTTGTCTCACTAGACTGATTATCTTCAGCATCTCTAGTTATTTAATCATGAAGAATAACTCACATGACCCCCCCACCCCCAAACCTTCAGCGACGGATTCTTCGTTGAATCCGTCGCTGCAGATCCTGCTTTTTATCGCAATAACTCAAAATTTGTTTCATGGAATCATTTTTAAGATTTTACAACCACATAGACCTTAGTGTGAGGAAGAACTGGAATGATGTTGGCCGGTTTTATATTTCCTACACTAGGGGGGGCTTCATCTCCAAAATTTTCGGGCCATAATTTCTCAACCGTTGCTCCGCTTTAGCCCAAATTCGGTGCATAAGAATCGACTCAAGGTGATATATCGTGTTTTACTTAATGTTTCATATTTTTATTCACTAGGGAGGGGGGGCTTTCTACAAAAAACATTGTATTCAGGACATAACTTCCTAACCCTCGGTCCGATTTAGTCCAAATTAAGTGCATGTGAATCGGATCAAGGAGATCTGTCTTACTATTACTATTTTACTCTAGTAGTTCATATTTTAATCACAAGGGGGAGATTGTGAGGGAGAACAATGTTTTTTCTGGACATAACTCCAGAACTAGTTCATGGATCCTTTTCAAACTTTATACCTTCATATGTCTTGGTGCGAGAAAGAGCAGGAGTGGTAGAGATTGGTTATATACGTCCAACACTAGGGGGCGCTTCAACGTTAATTTGAGGAGTTCAATCAGGGTGATTGCTTGTACAACGGTGGGGATTGGGGACTTTCTTTGAGGATGTACCATTGCTGTCGGGGACGACAGCATAGTCATAGTTTTCAGCATAAGATGTTGATTTATGGTGGCCCACATCAAAGGGAACACATGATAGAAACTGTATTATACTCCATCCTTTTACACCAATGGATGAAATCGCTCTTCTGTTCTGTTGGCACCTATTAAATAGCATTTTTCCGGTTATTGACTGTAACTGTAAGCCTCTCGTCTTTGGTGGTTCATGAATCTCCTTCTTTTCGGGCCCCTCTCCTTCCTCCTCTTCTGATCTATCACTCAGCATCTTTTTTCTGTTAAGATGTCACGGATCAGCTTTGCACTTGTCGTTTGGCCGCTATCGCTGTTTGTTTTGTGGAAAAAACACAAATGTGATGTTTGTCTCTTAAGACACCCACATAATCCCACTGCAAACCAGTCAAGGTGACATCCCTCCACTCACTCACATTTCTTCTGTGGTGGTCCGGCTGCCATCTCAGGATATTCCTCCTTTGCAACATTCAGCATTAATAACCGTCTTTATAAAGTGTGTTATAAAGTCGCAGGCGTGTAAGGAGGGTTGATTGTAGCTGATCATAACACCAGAATTGTGCAGCAGAAATGAGCATCTTCCTCCTGAGGAAGACACCATGAGCATGTCAAACCCGAATCTCTGTCAGAACTATTGGCAGGAGATGTTTTCTACCAGAACTTCCATTAATACCTTTTTGTTTACACTGTCCTCCATGAGTCACATAATGGATGCAGTTCTAAATTGATGAAGACGTACTAACATCACTTTCTCTCCTTTGGGTCTCCCAGAATCCACAAGCTCATCAATGTCCGACCATTGGTTGATCCGGCTGACGGGGGACAGCGAGAGAGGCAGTCTGCTCTCTCAATCCTCCACCACCATCCCTGCTTCCTTGCGTGACGCGCCTGAATCTCCAGTCTTCTATGACAATGACTCTAAAGAGGAAAGAGGTGGGGGGGCCGTTCCCTGAACTTGTCCCGATCAGTTCAGTTGCTTCATTGATTGGATACATTTTTTTCCTTTTGAGGTTCATAACTTCTCTTTCATTTCTTTCTAGGTCGTTCTGAAAGCGGGAAATTTGTCAGGGGTGTTAAGGGACGCAGCGAGAGCATGAGGGCCCCCAGCAAGACCAAGGACACCCTGAGCAAAGTGCTTCCTCTGCGCTGGTCCTTAGGTTCGAAGGAAAGACGAAAACCTGATACAGTGCCTCCATCTGCCCAGGATCCTGCCCCTGCGGAGCTGGTGCAGTACTTAGAATCTGGCCGCCGCCCACGTTGCACGAAGGATCCAATAGCGACGTTGATGAGCGAACCACACGGTGCGAAGGAAGCTTTTGAGCGCCAGGCTCCCACCAATGTGCGATCCTCTATTGTTGGGAGTGTAAGTTGTGTGGGTAGGGCAGTAGAGGAGTCTCCGCAGGTTCCAGAAGGTCAGAGGAGGCCATCAGAAAAGACGTCCAGCTTGAGACGCAGCAAGGGAGGCCAAACAAGAAATGAGACCATCTCCAATGTCATCAGCAGCTCCAGCAGTAATACCCTCACCAGGAGAAAGGATGAGAGAAAGCAGAGCTCCTCCAGAGCTCCTCAGGATCCTGGAGTTCAGCCCAGCTCCAGCACACCCGTCCTTCATGATGGGACTTTACGAAGACAGAGAGGGGACAGGGCTGATAGGGAAGTACCCGGTGAAGAAAACGATAGAACCAAGAAAGGAGAAGTTTCCAAGAGCCGTGAGGGACTGTTGTCTTTCTTTAAAGGAAACTTTCTAAAGAAGGAAAAGGACTCAAGGAGGTCCAGGGACAGTGATGGAGGGAGAGGATCTGGTGACGAAGGCGGCAGGAGGAGCCTCTCTCGGCTCTCGCTGTCAAATGGGGTGGCAGGAGGAGGAGCTGGCGTGGAAGGAGGCGGTCATAATGGACTAAGCCATCTGGGCGATGAGCTGACAAACGGCAAGGCGGGGCGACCCATGTCTGACATCCAACGCTCCCAGAGCTCCTCCAACATCCCAACCAAAACCGAGCAGAGGATGCGCAGGACGGCGTCTTTGCATCGCAATGGGACGTCCACGGCGGAGAGACCATCTCACGGACCCCTGCAGAGGACGCGTTACAGCACCACCTCACTGGGACGGAAAAAGACCGTCCCTGAGTCGAGCTTCTGACACAGAACATAATTCCCTCGGACACAACCAGCTTTCTTTTTTATCCATCTGTCGTGACGTGATTGACATCCGGCCTCGAGGTCCTCGTCTACACCTGGTGTGAACATTCACCGCGAGCGATCCGGTCACCCGTGGACAGGAATAAATCCACTGAGATGAGGTCACTCAAACCACGTCCGGAGGTGGTTCCGTGGCGTTGGAGCACCTTTTATCAGCGAGGTATATGCAAACGTGTCCTGGGCCCCATCGCGAGACTCAAGCCACACCCACAGCGAAGCAATAAGGACAAGCCTCACCAATAACCACAGAGAGGCGTTTGTGCACATCCGTGGTTTCCCCTCTAAATAATGACTTTGAGCTCTCTTACCCGCCCGCGTGGTCGCGTGACGAGAAACTTGAATCGTTTTGTGCCTTTTTGACAATGCAACATTAAATGCAGTAAATCAAGCTGTTTCTTCTTTGGTACAAAAATGTACTGACCTCGGTAGATTCCACGGCGCCTCTCTCACCAACCCGGCGTTCAAAAGTGTCTCTTGGCGTCATAAATCCAGCAGCTGCATCAACACACTGTTTAAAAACCCGTAAGAGTCACTGGATAACCATGGTTACCGCTATTACATAACAAAAAAGGAGAGTCATCCAAATGGTTAGCAGACCCGTCTAACGTCAGGTGGGAAGTAATTATTCAAAGGGCTCTCACGCTGTGAGTGGCGTGAGTCGTCCTTATTAAAAGCTCAGAACAACAACTTTATTTTTTTATTTATTCACATGAATCATATAATTATCATTGATACTATTACCGTTATTGTCACCCCTCCCCTGTGCTGCCTGATTTACTAAGATCGCGTTCATTCTAACACATTGTGGGGGCGATCAACTAAGAATGATTGTTTGAGTGACAGCAGGTGCAAACATGCTGGAGGCGGGACTATGTAAATTAGTTGGGTTTTTTGCATTTTTACCGCTTTCCACAGCATGAATTCTGAGTATTACTAGAAGAAACAGGATACGGGGGAGTATCTACAGAAAGTTAATGCTGTGAACACAAGAAGAACGAAATTATGAGAAGAGAAGATAGAAGAAAGAAGAAATGCTCATAATAAAAGCTCTGTTAATAAAACAGGTGAAAGATCCTCTGACCGCTATTAAATAAGGTGCAGCTCATTACTTCCTGGATATATATTTCATTATATCCAGGAAATATTTCAGTATCTCAAACTGTGTCTGTGCGTGATGTTGTGCCCATTAGAACCTTCCTTTCTTCTTCTTCTTAGAGCTGTAACCTTTCGGGGTCGCCACAGCGGATCATCTGTTTCCATCTATAGTTACCAGTTCCACTGAAGGTATTTGTTAACCCGGGCCCAGATCGATCCAGTGTTGAAATCAGTGTCCTGTTCTGCATACTGATTTTGGATTTGCACTGAATGCCCTTCCTGACCAAACTCTCTGCATTTATCGAGGCTTGGGACTTGGAACTTGGAACCCATTAGCTGCTGGGTCGACGTGGCTGGTTTTGACCCGTATGTGGCTGGGTTTGACCCCTTGATGGCTGGTTTGGACCCGTTAGTGGTTGAGTTTGACCCCTCAGTGGGCTTAGTAGTGGCAGAGGTAGTTTAGTAGATCACTTTTCTAACGTGTTTGTTTGCTATGAAGTCTGCACACAAACCTTTGGTGAATCAGGCCCTGTGAGTGCGAGCGGCAGCAGGTCAGCGATGGGGCGACTCGAGATGTCCCCTTGTGTCACGCCAAACCGGCCGCCAAGGGGTCAAACCCAGCCAATAACCGGTCATAGGAGGCTCAACTCAAAGGGGTCGCATCAAAGTGAACAACTCCAGTAGTTTTCACCATGGAGTGAAGAGATACAAACATCTGAGGCAGCTTCTTTTTAATTGTATTGTTTTTCTATTCATTTAACCTAAAGTCTTGAATGAATGAATCTGCAGTTTGCTGTTTTTTCACCGGAACAAAAGAAAGAAAAAAATCCCATAACCCCTATAAACTTTGATTATCAGGAATTTTCACTGAAACAATGTTTCTTGATTAAATTTCAGTTTTTTTCACTCTAAGCATTTTAAAAATGAGCATAAATTAGCACAAACTCCGATCCAGTCGCTTTTGTGTGCTTTGTCTTCTAACCCCAGAGCAAACCCACCCCCGCTCCTCAATCTGCACACTATCATAATTGCTTCTGAGTGATTAACATATTAATGTTGTATTTTTGATAAATCCGGTCCATGTTTGCTGAAGCTGCAGGAACATTTATTATGCGGAGATCACGGTTCTGTGCGTTCGACCCATAAGCCCCGCGTTGGGCTTACATTATGTTTGCACGGCGTCTTACTAACCCTTTAATGTCCTCGCCCAGAGAAAGGGATGGAAAAACTTAATCTTTGCATGTTATATTTCTTTTGGGGCATTTATTAATTGGATATTTTAGACACTCTAAATTCACCATAAAATAACAGCTTGTTTCCAAACAGTACAAAAAAAAAAGGAATCCAACTTACGGAATAGGAGTTTCTCAATAGCCCCTTTGACCTGTGGTGTCCCTCAGGGCTGCGTCCTCGGCCCCCTTACTCTTTAACATGAACACGCTGTCACTATAAAACGGGTTCAGCCACATTCTTAAGTAAGGAATTATGACTCAAATGTGATCAACCGATACTTTTATAGACTTTGTACATAAAAAGGGGAAAGGTTTTTATGGGAAATGAATACTGCTGACGCCTTGTCACATCTTCAAGCTGGAGGACCTTGCAGTTCAAATGTCAGTCATCCCTCAAGAGGTTAATCAAAGTCAGAAAAAGCTTTGCACAGGTGAGCGGTAAGCACAATAAGAACTTTTGCTAATGACATTGAAAGATCCAACACTGTTGTGTGAGTGTCCTCTTTATATATTAATATACATCATTTGCTGAGTCAGCCTTTAAAAAGCCGCCATCCGTTGAGAAAATGGACACAAAGAAATACCAAAGGAAAAAAATGTATTTAATCCAGTATGAGTATATTCTTAATATTCACATCTGTATGTCACTATAACAGACTTTTGTCTCTTTTGAGTATGAATAAACCGTTTATTCAGTCTATATATGAAGAAACCGTTTATTCAGTCTATATATGAAGAAACCGTTTATTCAGTCTATATATGAAGAAACCGTTTTCTCTGATCTTGAGCGTCCCGCTTCTCCTCATCAGTGATGAAGGAGAAACTGATGACATTGTCACAGTGAAATCTGTTGTTGTTGTGTTGTTGTTGTGTTGTTGAGACACTACTATCATCAGTGTCATTGATTTCATCTAACCCCTAATTAACAACTTCTAACTAAAGAGAACTCGGAGAATTTGAAAGGAACCGTATTTTTCTTTAACCTAAAAGTCGAGAGATTTCTGGGTAAATTTTTTCTATTTTTCTGACTAAGTAACTCTAGATTTTACATTTTACCAACCAAGAAAAACTCACTGGCCAATTTCCCCACAAAGGCTGACGACTCACCGCCGAAATGTTTATTTAACAGCGGAACATAGTTTGAGTCTGGCCCCAACACTTCCTGCAAATCATTTTTTCTAACAAAGAGAAAATGAACTCCCTTTATCTGAGCCTACAGGTGGATGAAGGAGGTGTAGGTGTTGGCATGGCAGCAAGCCGATGAGGAGTGTGTGTGGGTGTGTGTCTGTGTGTGTGTGTGTATGTGTGTGTGTGTGTGAAAGAAAAATTGCATTTCCTTAAACTTCTAATCTATTTTCCCTCTTCCTTCTTTCTCTGTAAACTTATTTTTTATATTTTTATTTTTCCCCGGGACCTGAATGCTGCGCGGGATGATGATGATGATGATGATTATTTACATTTATTTAAATTTAAAACACATCTCTGCCTCCGGCTTCTGATCCTAAACATTAGTTGCGTTTGATTCGGTGGTGATTGCTGACGGAGAGAAGTGGCAGGAATAAACGATAAAGGAAGTCACATGATCTCGCAGGGACATTTGTGGATACGGAAAATGAATAGAACCATGTGAAAATAAGCGGCGCGCGGCGTGTGAATACGGTGACTTCCTGTTTTACCCGGGTGTAAATATGAGGTGACGCAGACCCGATTCTCCTTCACGTTCTTCACAGTGGAGAAAAAGACCAGAGAACCCAGCAGAGGTGTGCAAAAGAAATGTTGTAGCGACTGGAGATGTTAAAAAAATCAGCCTGGAAGAAGACTTGTCTGCAAACTTACCCCCCAAAACACTGAGGAAGATGGTTCCACTGGTAAAACGGCTAGAGAATTTCAGAGGTCAATTGAATCTTGGGGTCAGATAGTGTCTCTAACCACCACCAGATGGTGGCGCCACCAACACCATCTGTTTGGGAGGGTAGCAAGAAAGAAAAGCCTCTGCTTTCATCCACCCACAGGTGAAAGCTTCTGAAGTTTTACAAACACCACAGGGACTTTCACCGGAACCAGGGTACTGGTTGAGAACCTCAAAAGCCTCTTAAGACGGGCCCTTGTTGGATCTTCAGAGGAGAGTCCACGAGCGTGGACCTCAGAACCTGAAGGAGCTGCAGAGGTTCTGTCTGGAGGAATGGTCTCAGATCTTCTCCATGCGTCCTCAAACCTCATCACCAACTCATCATAAAGTTTCTTACACTTTAGAGTTTTGTGAATAATCTCAATTAAATACTTTTTTTAGATCCGATTCTACTCGTTTTGTACTTGAAGCCAAAACAAGTTTTGTTTGGACTGTCATCTCTGGACAGGAAGTAACCAATGACAAACAGATGCACTATAAACGCCCTTTGATGAACTGGCAAGAACCTGTGCAGGAAGTTCCCCAACCTCTCGCCCAGCGTCAGCGGAGAAAAGCCACTTTTATTCGTTCTAAGCGTTTTCATTTGTTTTGGTTTTGTCTGGGTTGCTGTGATCATCTGAGCAGAAAAAATGTTTTTATCCTCCAAATAGAAGTCAAACAGTGAAAATGGACCAAAGACCCGTGAAATGAGTTCTTTAAGTTTCCATCCTCTGAAATGTCAAGAGTGATTTATGGTGAAACTTTCCTCTGATATGTCTGAAGATCTTTGGTTTCGCTATCGCTGTTAATGATGGATTAACAAACAAAAGAATGCGAATATTCCTGCAGACAAATATGCCTAAAAGAAGTTTGAGAAGTTCTGCCTCAACTGAATTTTTATTTCTTCTTCTTATTCAATCAAACTTGAACAAATTCAAACGATCCAATGCTGATAAGAAGAAAAACTTCGGCTCCGTTCACACTGCAGGAAAAAGTCTGACTTTTATGCCCATATCTGATTTATTTATGACGGTCTGAACGGCACAGATCGCATTTTTTTTTCAAATCAGACCGAGGCCACTTTCATATTCAGTCCTAAATCGGAAACGTATCTGAAGTTCTTCAAAGCGACCTCAGTCCGAACGGTCATGTCGCATTTCATTCCATTTTTACGTCACTGAAGTGAGACAGACGTCACAATTCTGCGGCGGAGGAGGCGGGACCCGGCAAGATCAAATGTAAACAACTTCAAAATTGATGCTACACACGCTAACATGTGTAGCATCCATGTTCACGTCCGTAAACACGACGTGCTAAGTGCGACGTCACGTCTTCTCCTTCAGGGCCGTAGACCGTTCACACTGGAGTCTGACGGCGGTCGCATTTACATTATAACGTGAACAACTGCGCAAAAAAAAAAAATCAGAATTGAGCAATATCTAGAAAAGCTAATTGGCTTAGCAGCTTTTTCCATGTCTGATTCTTGAGACTCCTCCTCTCCTCATTAAGATGCAGTTGTCTAAATTTGTTATTAACGTTCTCCAAACTTGTACATTCGTATTTAAATTTGAACATAAAAAGAACGATTTACCTTCCAGGTTTAAACATTATTTAGTTAAATGACTCCCAATTTGACTGTTAGCCCAAACAGACGGGCTGAGAATCGTCGTTATCAGTTATAGAAAAAAAACCTTAGTTTAATGGATTCTGCTACATCATTGTCGCTAGGGTGTGAAAGAAGGAGTGTGTAAACGAGGAATGATTCAACCTACGTAAGCGTTAACACACATTTGTCGGCTGTCTGATGATTCTCTGTTCCCTCTCTTGCTCTAATCTCGCTCTCTCTCCTCTCTATTCCTTTGTTTCTGGTGGTTTGCATCTTCGTGCAGGAGGCACCTGATGAGGAAGAGTTGGCAACCCTCACAGCAGCTTCTCATTTCCATTCAAGCACTTTCTGACCCCTTTTTTCTTTTAATTTCCTTCCTCGGCCGGATCATCTGCCCACCGCTGTGGTAGACGATCACTTAACTTCTAGGAGCCGTCTACAACACAGGAAATGAGAGCAGAATTAAATGACACTACTAAAAACTCCTCAATGGTATCCAGAGTGTGTCCGGTTCTCAATACGGTCTCAAAGGCCTCCAGCAGTTTGGTGTCTGATAGGAGGTTTTTGGAATTCGGTAACCTCAAACTTTGGTTGTTGGGATCTTCACGTCAATCATTTTATGCTATTATGACCATTGCTTCGTGCAAACAAAAGGGGCACGAGCTCACATTACGAGGCTCTATGCACGATACAAATTCATTTAGAGGACAGATAATGATGTCACAGATAAGAGCTAAACTGCCGACAGGGTATAACAGTTCTATTTAGGAATACAAGGAAACGGCCAAGGGTGTTATAATAGTCTGAGATTCCTCGAAAACGCCTCATTGAATCGCGTTAAATCCCTCCCATAATGATCGTTACTAAAATTCCTTTTTGTGGCTTTACACACGGCTCAGAAACTTTAACGGCTTCATCGTCGCCTTCGTCATGAGTCGTCGGAAATGGTGACCTTCATCACCAACATCTGAAGTCGTCTGAAATGGTCATTTGAAAGAGGGAACTAATCTTTCCGTTAAATGTACGTACATGTTATATTCCGGCTAAAACTTACCTCTCAAACAGAAAACCTCCTGATTGGGGGCCGGGACCAGGATCTTGAGGATCAACAACATTTTCCTCCGCGTTCTGACCTGGAGATGTTTAATAGAATTCAGTGTTTTGATAACTAGCGTTATAACCTGTAATAGTGTCGGCTAACAGCTCACTTCCATAACAATCACACAGCTAAATAGGATGCTATGCTATCAGGAGTCCTGACTAGCTAGCGAGCCAGTAGCATAGCTATCGCTAACTTTAGCTGCTACCAGAGCAAACT